>VXAY01005784.1:132818-223471 GCA_013399855.1 Oxyruncus cristatus | reverse complement strand
CAACTGAGTGGAAACAGCCTGGGAAACTTAGTAGGAATAGAGAAAAAGGCAGGGAAAACCCCCGACTTTCCCTGGCGGACCGTGCGCTTCGCCCGTGGCGACGCGAAAGCCGGCGCTGCCCCGCCGGCCGCGGCTGCCACGTTCCCGGAGGTGCCCGCGGGGCCAGGGCCGCCCCGGGCCGGGCCGCGGCCTTTGGCCGGACATCTCGGGGAGAGGAATAACCCGGACCCGGGCGGGTCCCCGGCAGAGCGTCCCGCCGTCCCTGTTAGCCGCCACTTTGAGCGCAGGGAGAGACAGGAAGGAGGCTTCCCCTGTCCGACAGAAAGCAGGTGGAAGAGTTTCAGGTTGAGGAAATTCTTGTAAGCCAAAGCCACAGCTTGGTGGGAGCTGCTGGGAAGCACGTTGAGCTCTTCACTAAGTTGCAGCTGACGAATTTTTTATATCCTATGACAGTAACAGGGTAGGGTTTGTAGCTGAAGACGTCAGGTAAAACTTCATGGCCGGGAGTGTTGAACTGGACTAATTCGGTATTGAGAAACTGCTGTACAGAGAGATCGGGTGAGACAACACCAGCAGGTTTTGTATGGAAGTTTTAAAAAGTGGTTTTCTACTTGACATCGTCATGAGGGTTGTGGGGGAAGAAGTGAAAGAAGATGTAACGTTTTCAGCCTCCTCTCTCAAGAAATCAAAAAAAAGGAAAAAAGTCATGAGGGGAGAATAAAAAGCAAAAAGCAGATATAGTGCTGAAAAAGCACAGGCTTGAAAGATACCACAAAAGTGGGTTTGATTATTAAAATGTCTTAGTTTATAGGTTGACAGGGACAGTTGGTTGACATGTGCTATTTAGAAAAAGACACTGCAGTAGGTGGCTGACTTAGAGATTCTTCTTTACAGTGTGACCAGCTCAGTACCATTAGATACTATTTGGCACTTACACAGGGGAAAATTCATGAGTATACTGGGAAGTAATGGTAAAATTCACTGCATAACATCACTGAATATTTTCCTTGCTGTTCAGCCAAACCTATTATTAACTCGTAATAGAAAAATGCAGTAGGAATGTGATTGATAGTGCATTGCTGTTAAATACAAAACACTACTCAGCAGATTCCTTATTTAAGCAGCAGAGAAATAGCTTTTTGGGTCTGGAACAGCCAAGGTCCGTATCAGCCTGATCAGTGAAAGTTTTACACTGTGGAGCCATCTTTATTGTGGTATAGAAATAGCTTTAGGTCATTTTTTTCATGGTTAGCTTAAACCTACTGCTGCTTGTCAGTGTTATACTGGCAGATGTGTTAGCTTGTAAGAGTAGGGTGATCCATATATTTTTAAAGTTGTATACTGTGCCTTTTTTTTTCTTTTTTTATGACATACTGTGTCACAACTGAAAATGAAACTCATCACAACTGAAAATGAAACTAGGGTACCTATATAATTTTTAAAATGATACTCCTAATCTTTGGTGGGGTAATCTTTGCCATCTTTGGTGGGATACCCTTTCTAAAACCCTCTCCTCAAAGCAGTGCCAGTTATTGTAGTAACCCACCCAGTTATTGCAGTTGCACCCGCAAAATGGTTCACATGTAAACCCGTCATGCTGTTTATCATACATGATACACAGTTAAGAAAAAAAAAAGTGCTTACTAATGAAGATTATTATTAGTTGTATTTTATGGTGTCTGCGGTGTGTAACTGCACTTGCAGATAGGCATGAAGACAAGATTCTTTACCCAGTAAGTTTGCAAAATAATCAAGGGTTGATCCAATCAGTATATGTTAAATAAAAAGGGAGAATTCTTATCAATAGAATTGGACTTAGAAGTCTCATTTTGTCTCTCCTTTTATAAAGACTTTGAAAGAGTTTTTTTTCCCGGAAGTAAAGGGTACTCACTGAAGAGTAAAATATACTGAATGTGGCTTGTACAAAAGAGGTACTTTAGTGTACAAACAGCAGTTGCTGTGCTTTTTTGGTGGCATTGCTCAGAATGTGATTACCCTTTTAAAAATGAGCTTCCTGTGAAAATGATGCTGAATCATAGCCATATGTGGATTTTTTTTTGTTTTTATACAGGCAATGATGCTTTTACCATTCGCCATGACAAAGAGAACAAGTGCATGCAAGTTAAAAACTCGTGGATAGTGATAGATGACTGCAGGGAGACAAGTGAAGCCTTATGGAAATGGGTATCCCAGAATCGCCTCTTTCACTTGGGGTCCAAGCAGTGCCTGGGACTTGATATATTCACAAAATCAGTGTCTCGCCTGAAAATGGTTGATTGTAACTCAGAATTAATGCTGTGGTGGCGATGTGCTGATGCTTCCATCATCGGTGCATCTCAGTACAAAGTGACTATCAAGAATACCTATGTGACTGCAAGCATAAATGCAACAGACCAGTGGAGAAGCAACAATACCTCCAGTGATATATGTCGGTACCCTTACCATGGTAAGTAAGTTTTTACAGGGGTTTGGAGATTTTTTATTTGTTAAGGGCTTTTTGAGTATGTCTGTGCCGATAAGTTCTTGAAATTAATCATGTGAAAAGAGTGATCAGTAAAGCAACAGAATGTTTTGCTGTAGAGAGACACTGATATTGAAATATGAAACTTCAATGGTCTTTAATAAGGATAACCAAGCACAACTGGAGAAGTTGTGTTATCAAGTGGCTTTCTTTGCAGGTTTAAATTCCTCCCCCCATATTTGCGTGCAAACGTATTTAATTATGAAATATCATACACCTTCTATCAGAACTGACACTGTCCTCTTCACCATGATAGGAATTTTGCTGTTAGCAGGGTTTGAGTATATTTGCTTTGCTGGTAGCTGTACAGTCAAGTCCAGAGCATGCTGCTTGCTCGCAGCCTGCTGGACTGTCCGGAGCCATCCATTCACTTTGGTGTGATTGTTTGTCTGCTTGCCATGGAAGCCAGTCTCATCAGAAATCTCATGCTTGCTGGAAGTAGTGGTGAAAGCTTGCTTTACCATATTTAAAGGCAGAATTTTCTTTGTATTTGAATTGTTCAAAGTGGCCAGTCTGAACAGCCCAGTAGGCTCCAGTTTGAAATGTTTTCCACTTCCTGTGTGTGTTGATTCCTAGAGCCTTGTTCTGAAGGACTCTGTGCAAACCACTCGGATTTCAGTAGGACGGTGAATTTATCCCTAACTTACCAGAATGGGGGAAACAAGTTTTTGCTGTTTCTCACAAGTACAGAAAAATATTTTCGTATAATTTGTTTCAGTTCTGGCATTGCTGTGTGTAATCTGTAACATCAAGATACAGTGTTTTAAGACCACAAGTGTGATTTGCATGGTTTTAAGTTAACTATGTTTGTACAAACAGAAATATTTTGCTGCCCTTTCCATCCCTGGGCAACTCGTATTTATTTCTTTCTTTTTTTTTTCCTGCAGAGGTTTATACCAAAGATGGCAACTCATATGGAAAACCCTGTGAGTTCCCCTTTCTGTATAATAAGACGTGGCATCATGACTGCATTCAGGATGAAACCCATTCGGGTGGGAAATGGTGCGCCACATCTGAAGATTACACTCGTGACGGAAAATGGGGAATCTGCTTACAACCAGGTACGTTGGGTTTCTAAACAGGCGTCCTGAAAGCATTCTGTCACCTCACGCATGTGCGGCTCCACCTTGGTGTAGCGTGTTGCTGTTAAGCTGGGTAAAAGCTTTTCTACTGCAGCATTGATTTACTCTGCAGTATTTTTGATGACTGATATAAAAATCAATAGACCTTTGATATTCAAAAGTTTTTCTTTTGAAACGTTCATGATGTTTTGCATATAGTTACAAGTACCTTCTGCTTCCTTTAAACAGAGGATGGCTGTCATGATATCTGGGAACAGGATCCACAGTCTAAAAATTGCTACCAGTTTAATACACAGTCTGCTCTTTCTTGGAAGGAAGCTTATATTTCATGTCAAAGGCAAGGAGGAGATTTACTTAGCATCCAAGATGCATCTGAATTAAGTTACATACAAGGTGGGTGTAATTATTCACATACGAATATTAGGAAATCTTGATAAATTAACATAAAGTGGAGGCAGCATTTTAATTTCTATCCTAAAATTCTGGGTTAAAACTTGGTTGTACTTAAAATGTTTTGGTTTTCATTTGTGTAGCAAAACTAAGGTGCTGATCTCACTTTACAGTGTTTTTTAGATTTATCTGTATGATTTCATTGTAGCACTTAGCTGTTCATATTTGTAATGAGGAGTGTCCCCAGAATCTCAAATACAGGCCAGGGTCACAATTGGTGTTTCAGCAGCATGTTACTCACTTGTTATGAAATTGTCCTCACTGATGTTCAGTCTTGGCCTGGAGGAGTTATCCATGTACTTCTGGGACTGTAAAACCAAAGGAAAAATATCCAAAGGCATTGGGAGGGAAGGCTTGCGTGGATGAATTTCTCATCAGTTCAAGAAAGTTTGCGTGTCCGCTTATAGTAGCAATCTTTCTTTCCTTAAATGCATACCATTTCAGATCACATTTTTAATTTCAAGGAGAACAATAAAAGATGAGCATTTTATACTAATGGTTTTCTTTAAAAAAAAATCTCCAGCCAAGGATGACATTGCTGAGATCTTCTGGATTGGCCTAAATCAACTGGACGTTTCTGGAGGTTGGCAGTGGTCAGATCACAAACCTTTGAATTTTGTCAATTGGCATCCAGGTACTGATATTTCTGGTGGTATTAACAATGTTCACAACAGTGACTAGTGTTTTACGAGGCTTTTTTCCCTTCTCATTCCATTTTCAGAAGCATCTTTTCTTCCTCACCAGTGAATCTTTGTTTGCATTCTATATTGCGGGTGATTAGGTTAATTAATCTCTAAAAATGTAAAACTTGAATAATATCTTTGAAGTCCATTTTGGTAAAGAATCCACAGCTTTCCTAGCTGCTGAATTTTTCCTCCCACTGACAGAATGGCATTGACTTTCCTCAAATATTATGGTTGTTGTTGTATGCGCAAGGACTGACATTACTTAGAAGCTTAACTTGTGTTTTTAAACTTCAAGGTTACTTAAATTTGTTTCAAGGTGAAGATGAAAGGAGTATAAAACCTTTAAAAAACCTTTTTTAATTACTCCAAAGATCCTATTGGGTTGTGAGACTCTTGTTTGTTAGGAATTTTCAGAATGAATTTGTAATATTCGCACAAATTGTTGTGGATATATATGAGAATCCTGGAGAAGTAATCATTGGGAATACTGAAGCTAATACTGTTCTCAAGCTGAATTTGAGCTTTTTAAAGTGGAATTCTCTTTTTTCCTTTACTTTCTAGAATAGTGCTGCAACAGAAGTTCTGTGAAAAGTTGATAAGTGGTTTCTGTTACTTCTTTGAAAGCTTTACGAAGTAATTTCTGTGAGACTTTCCAAATGTGATCTGTCTTTTGGAAAGGTTAAGAACTTTGCTGCTTGTACTACTGGCTGCACCTTCTTCTGGAACTGTGATCATACTGTAGGACTGTAATGCAGAGCTAGAAGCAAGACTATCCTGAGCTACAGTGGCATAATTCAGTCTGCAGTCACAGCATACATACTTACATTTACCGCTCTGGTGAAAATACTTTACCATACCCAGTACAGGGAGTGCTCTGGGTGCTCTGTGTAGGTCACAGCCAAAAGTTATTTTAGGAAAGGGGCTCCAAGGGAAGCTGCGGACTGCAAAAGAAATTGTTTTCTGTGATATTTCTAATTTGGGCCTTGCCTAAGATTTCTGTTAAGGTAAGGGTTATGGTTAGCATTGAGACAAAGTGCAGAGCTGTGTTGGAGTGAGAGTGGGAAGGGACTGCCAATGGAATTGCCAAAGGAAACTGAGGGCTACAAAAACAGTTCTCCCCTGAGATATTTCTAGTCTGGGAAAGTGCTCAGCCAAGGGTTTGTTGTATTGTAAATAGAACATTCCTCCTGGTTCTATGATTAAACTTTGAAAAAGAAGTCCAGATTCCTTGATTTTAAAACTTTCTTAGAAAAAACTTTCAGCAGGACCTATGGTAGGACAGGTGCTTTCATTTCATGCAAGTTTTCTTCAACTACAGGGTGCTGTAAAGTGTGTTATTCTTGTATTGCAAAGCAGTAGTAAAATGAAGCAGTTACTGCCGTCCTGTTTGAAAACTTGTGCTGTTCTGTTTTTATTTGTTCCTGTCTATAGATATGCAGAGTTTGTCCCCACTGGATGGGACTAGTTGTGTGGTGATGAATGCTGCTTCAGGTCAGTGGCAGAGTTACCATTGTGGGACTCAACTTCCATATACTTGCAAGAAGTCACTCAGTGAAGTTTCAAGCCTCCCAGGTAGGACAGTTTGTATTTTTGAGTTTTTTATGTTAATATAAGTATAATGTTTACTTATGGAGTCTTTTTTTTTTCCCTCCCCAAGCCTTCTTAGGCATCTCTGCCAAAACATTTTTGCAACAGTTTTGGGTTTTTTAGCAGAGCAGAAGCAAACTCTGTTTCTCCAGTGTCAAGATGATGCATCACAAACAGTTTTTATTTTTTGCAGCTTTCTCATTCACACATAAAGCATTTTGCAGCACAGTCCTTCCCTTTTCATCACATTTTCTTCCACGGCTTTTGCCTTCTTTCTTGTGTTGCTGGAGGTCTGGAACTGGCAGTTCCACCTTGAACCTTTCCATCTTTGCTTTAAGCCTGTTTCTCTCACTGTTGGTGTGTATTAAAATAAAGTGGGACTTACCTGGGTCTTGGATCAAATTCTGTTGAATTAAAATAGAAGTAGTTAAATAACTTTACTGTCCTTTGAAATCAGGCCCAGCACTGGAAATCAGAGTGCAAGAGGTGGTAGCTTGCCCAGTGTGTAATCTTTACTGGATCCATAACAGCTCTTATGAGATAATTATTCCCTTCTCCTTACCCACACACATATACAGTCCTTCAGCATACTGTGTCCAGCTGTGACAGAACTGCTTCCATGCTTTTGGGCATTTACCTTCACCTAGATGTCCAACCCTTCCCGTATCTATGACCTGTTCTTCCATGCATGCTTTGGCCTTACCCAGTTTCCAGGGCTCATGCTTGCGGGGATCTCCTGCCAAAACTTCTACTGGAATGTAATTGTCCTTGAATGATGGGGAGGACTAGGGGATAAAAGGGATGAAGAAGCAGCATTGTGGAGGTGGAAAGCGTCATGGAGTGTCTCTGACTAAGGCACGTTCTCTCCAGCTCCCCCTGGAAAGGTGTGTGCCTTTGAGGAAAAAGTAGTAATCAGTTTAAATTTAACTAAACTGGTTCAGATTTTCAAATGATCCCCTGAAAACTATTTGCCAGTTAATGATTCTCATCTGTTCTCTTGCTCCTCAGTGGGGTATGTGGAGTTGTTACCAGTGTTTATATAGTGTAATACTAATTAAAGAACAAAATTCCTGTGATTGGAGTGTTTTATAGTGTATTTTGAACCAGGAAGGCTATTAGTATATACCCTTTCAGCATGCATTAAGACCAGTTGGAATTCTTGAGTAACTTGAGGAAAAAAAAAACAAACCTAAAACTAAGTATTTGTTGAGTTGTGTGCTACAATCCTGCAGTGACTTACCTTGTTTTGTCTTTAGTTGCTTTTGAAATCTTGCTTACAATTAATTTCGAACCTTTCGCTTACACTAAGGCTTAAGTCTAACGTAATGCATTCTTGCTTTTTACTTTCACTCACACTAACTTCTTTCTCCTTCTGCCTACTTCATGGCCCCAAAATATTATGAGTCCTCATAGTGCTGCTCTTTGAAGTCTGTTTGTTTGACTAAACTGTGACCCTTTCCTAAAAAATTAGCTCTGAAGAGATGCTAACACATTCTGATTGCTGCATTCTGGCTGTTTTCAAGGTGCTGCTGGATTTAAAGCCAACCCCTTGCACTACGTGATGTAAAACAAAAGCCTCTAATTCCATTTCTCTTCATTATTAGAGGATTGGAGACACTTGGATACTCGCTGTGATTCAGGCTGGCTTCCCTACGATGGCTCTTGCTACATGCTGATAAATGACCCGGCACCTTGGAGCACGGCAGATGAGTTGTGCAAAGCAAATAAGAGTAACCTTATCAGCATACACTCATTAGCAGATGTTGAACTGGTTGTTACAAAGCTCCATAATAGTGAGTTGAGATAGTTATAAAGGTCAAGCACTAAGTGTTGCACACCATAAATTACAAACTGCTCTCCATGTTCTAGTGTAAGCCTGTCATGACCTCTTGCTTTTAAATGTAGGTGTTCATTCTGAGCTTGTACTCAGGCTGGTGCTGAATATTGCTATTCAGATCCAGGCCCTCTGTGTTAGCTCTTGTTTTGATTTGATTGCTCTTTTTATTTATTTATTTATTTACTGGGCTAACCTAGTTTCTTAATACTTTGTGTTTAATTTTTCTCATTCGAAGAGAATAATAGAAAATTGGGTCAATATTTTGACTGCTGGATCACTGAACTAATAAATATCTGTAGTCTTCAGTGTTACATCTTTACCTACACTTGTAAAATTAAATTTGGTTGAGCTTCATTTTGCTTATGTGTTTGTTATTTCTGTTTGTGGATATTTTTTCATTATGTTCTCTGTGAAACTCACTCATAGTCATGAATATAAGTTAAGAAACAGAATAATAATACATTGTGCTTATCTCAAATACTCTTTTTCATTGTAAGAAAAAAAATCAGCACAGTATAGTGATAAAAAAAATAATTTTGCTGATGTCACATTTCTTTCCCATTAGTTTGAATATTATTTTGAAACTACAATGTTGTCCTAATTTTAAATTACAGATGCAGAAGAAGAAATGTGGATGGGTCTTAGGAATGAAGATGTGCCAACCTTGTTCAAATGGTCAGATCATTCGATTGTGGTTTTCACATATTGGGATCAGAATGAACCAAAAGTTCCTTTTAACAGCACTCCTAACTGTGTGTCATATTCAGGCAAGGTAGGAACACAGTGTTGCATCTTAGTAGAGATGACATTGATGTATGTGGAAGTCAAGGAGAGGGATAAAGCAGATAACTGATCTTATTTCTGGAATAATCTTTAAAATACATATAATAATTTTTCTGCAAGCAGGTTTCTTTATATTATTTAACCAAAACGTGGTAGCTGTGTAGTGGAAAGAATGGAAGAAATGACTCACAGCTCTGAAACTGTCACTACTGTTGGCCAGACAGTTGTTCTTGTTAGTCTGCATTTTGGGTTAATGCATTCTTGCGTGTCTCTGGCAGAGAGCTAGGAAGGAGGTGGGGCAAACTATTGAAAGGAAAAGCTGGGTTCAGTCATCTTCAGGACCAATTTGGGCCACCCGATCTGAGGATGAGTAGTGAGATACCTTGGTAAGAGGAGAGGACAGACACTGAGGCTGTACAATACAGAAGAAGGAAGGAGTGGATGAGGGAAGGAGGTCACTAGGATAGTGGGAAGCAGGCTGTAACCTGTCCGGATTCAGTAGAAAAGTGGGGCAAGCGATTGGATCTCATGTGCTCAGCTCCTCTGAGCTATATCTGAGCTGCGTCCACAGCAAGCTGAGTAGACTTCCTGCACCCATTCCCTTCCTGATCTAAGAGAGTCGGTACCACCGTGGCCTTTTCTTTCCCTTTTGGATGTGATCCAGAATCCTCCCATCTCCGCATGTGCCAGCTTTCTCTCTCCCTTCCAAACATGCCCCTATGCATACAACCTAAAGCATCTCACCCTAATATTTATGATAGAGGCATTTTGGCTTTCCCCATTTTGGAAACTCAGCCCCTGCAAACATGGAAATTGAAAGATGTTAGAATTTGAAATATCTTTTTCCTTTCATTCTTTCAGTTGGGACAGTGGAGAGTGAAATCCTGTGAAGAAAAATTGAAATATGTTTGCAAGAAAGAAGGAGAGATTCTGAATGAAACAAAATCGGATGAAAGATGTTCTTTGGAAGAGGTAATAGCCTGTATTTCTTTTACTGTCACTTTTTTCAGAAAGCCTAAAATCTGCACAAAAGCACTTACTTCCTGTAATTCCATTTCATTCTTGTCCGTTCAGTAAAATGTATGAAACGTTTTAGCTGGAAAAGGACATGTGTATAGAATGAGCCAAATTTGAGATTCTCCCAAGCAGGCTCTGGATGTATTATTAGTCTGTTTGTTGATGAAAGTATTATCAGCCTGGACCCAGGAGATGTTGTGTTTTATTTATTTGTTTGTAAAAAACAAATTAGAAATGTTATTGATAACACCGTTTATTCTGTGGTTTGTGCTTTAAGTATGTTTTAAAATTTAAGATAAGCACTTGGCAACATAAAGATGTGCAAAGATTGTTAACTGAAATCAGGTTTCTGTAACACATCACTAGGCTCTCATTTTTGTTCTGTGACTTGAATAAAAGTGGGAGGGGTTTGGTTTTTTGCTCCTTTGTTGTTTTTTTGGGGGGTTTTTTAAGGTATAACATGTTACAGCATAAATAAGGCTTAAAAAGAAGTCTCTTGTCTTTTGAATGAGCTTAGGATGGTATTACTAGCTACTTCAGAGTTATTTGGTTCAGTCTTGTGTGGTACATTACTTGCAACAGGAAAAATGTTTACCCCTTATCTTTCTTCCTGCGCAACCTTTGGGTATTTTTCATTGTCTTTTCAGAGACCTCTAGCATGTAGAGTTACAGCTTTTAGTGCTGTTCAGAAACCAGTGGCATTGGTAAGCTGGAAAAGAGTTAACACACTAATGTGCCTTGAAATTTCAGTGTAAATATGGGGAGAAGTATTTGAATAATAGAGAAATTTTTTTAAGTTCATCCTTTTTTTCCCCAAAGTAAAGAAACACTAGTAATGCCCTCTTAGTATTCCTCTGTTTGAATCCCGGCGTTGGTGGAACAGCATGAAAACTGCTATTGTTTTGAATAGGACTAGGCTGTTGCCCTTGTGTTTCTCTCTGTAAATGCACATAGTGGTCAGAAGACTCTGCACAGGCAAGCTAAAACAGTGGTGTATTTTATTTCTGTGGCTGCATTATTTCTTACGACTGTGAATCTGAAGAGTTGATGATACTGGACCTTGTATGTGACATGCTGCGACACACTGCATTTCTTTCTTGTTTATGATGTGCCAGCTTGTGGCATCAGCAATGTTGGCAATGATTTATTTTCTCCTGTAGGTAATGCCTAAGTTAGATTGTTTTGTACAATTGTGGTTTTTGTTCTCTAACTAGGGATGGGAGAGACATGGGAACTACTGTTACAGGATTGATAAAACGGAAGTTTCATTTGGAACACGGTGCAATCTCACAGTGATGAACAGGTAAAGCACATTTGTAACTTATGGGCAGGTTTAACAGTACAATCCTGGAGAAAGAAATCAGAGATTAAAACCTCTGTATGCTAACTAATGATTCATAAAGTAGGGAGAGAATTGCTTTTGCTGAGAACTAGCAAAAACCATTTTCCATGGTTTGACAATGGTAAACCTATAGTGTGAACCTTCTTGGAAGCATGAGAATTCCCAGCCTGCAAGATGCTGTGTTAAATACGGATCTGCCTGGACAACTGCTTGAACTGACTCATGTAGTAGTATGTCTAGTTTTCAGATTGTCTCAGTAGTTTCAGATATCATTCAAATGTTGACTCGGATCAACCTGTGAATTTTCAGATTTGAGCAAGAGTTTATAAACAGTCTGATGAGAAAACACACCGAAGTTGAAGAAAAGTACTTCTGGACCGGTTTGCAGGATATTAGCCAATCGGGAATATATTCCTGGGGTACAGTGAATGGGGAAAAAACTGAAGCTGTGACATACACTAACTGGAATTCCTTGCAACCAGGTAAATTTGAAAATGAAAAAATACATAAAAATACTGTCCTTTTACATGGAGGAAGCAATGGAGTACCATGTTACAGAACTCCAGGCATGAAATAAAATAGTAAGTCACAAGTATATCAGGGTTTTTTGGGAAAACCAGCCAATGGTTTTAAATATGTTTTTCGTGGCTTTAATCTTAGAGTTTTCAGGAGGATGTGTGGCCATGTCCAATGGAAACTCTCTTGGAAAGTGGGAAACTAAGGACTGTAAAACCACTAAAGCATTTTCGATCTGCAAAAAATATATCGGGCAGCCCAAGGAGCCAGAAGTGCTCCCAAAGCCAACTGATCCTTGTCCCCCTGGGTGGCACAACGGATCCGGCCTTGCCTGCTACAAGGTAAAACGTTATTCCTGTTTGATGTTAATTGCTTGTTACCATCTCGGAGCAACTGCATGATTATGTGCTGCATAGGTGCTCTGAAATGTATCTTAAAGGTGCTTTACACCAGGAGGGGGAATTGATGTTGATGTCACAGCCTTCACCCTGTGCTGCTGTCTCAGGAGCCTGTTGCTGTTGGAGGGTGCTGTACCCGTATCATAGCCTGCGGCCAACTTTCATGCAGAGACACCTGGATAGGGAAGGAAAGCACTTTGCATCACCTGCCCTTATTCTTTTCCTTTCTATACTCTTAACAGTGTAGATAAGAGAGGTGGGATTTTCTCTGGTATGAGTAGGGATATAAAAAACGTGCAGCCTCAATTGTATTTTACTGGTTTTGTAGTGAACAGTGGAAGTAAGCAGCTGAGTTGTTAGCTGGAATGGCTTAAAAAAGTTTATATTTAGAAATGCAGGGTTTTCTCTCCTGTTAACAGTGAAATCAAGTTAAAACTGAGACTGTTCATTGGGTTGTTTATTCATTATTTCTGGACTCAGTGTCTGCAGTGAACTGTCTCTTGTAAACAGCTCATGTAGCAAAGTAGGAAACCCAGCTTGAATAACAAGGGTGTGGGCAAGCGTTCTAAAGGGATAGGTCTAGCTGATGTGCAGCATAGTTATCCCATAGCTGATGGACGTGACAGCTGCCCTGGCAGATTCTCTAGAGCTGTTGTTGATCAAATGCAGCATGTCTGTGCAGAGAGATCTGGCTGATGGGAATTGGCTTGGACTAAAGCCAAGGGGATCAAGTGGAAATACTAGCTGAGGTGTATGAGCCAAAGTTGCAACTCTGCATACAGGTGGCAAAGGATATGCAAAAGAATTTCCTTGATCTGCAGCACCCAAGCGAGCCCGGTTTCAGTGAACATTAGGCTTTGCAGTTCATGATAAATTTGAAAGAGCAGCATCCCTTAAAACTTACACTTTGACTTGCAGTTTTGGAATGAGTTGGGTGGTGTTTTCTAAAATCTTTCTGATAAAGAAAAACAGAGAAAGTCTGTCATATGGAACATGTTGAGTTTGAAATAAATTTTGTCAGCTAAACTTCAGAGTCAGGCTGTTGTCAAACAAACTGGAAAAAAATTATTAAAAAGTGAAGTTCTCTCCCTGTGGAAATAACTGGTATTAAATCTCAGGTGATCATGTTTGAGTAGTACCATGAGTGTTTTTAAAATGCTGTCACTTGTGTCATTTTCTGCTCTGATGTTTGGCTGTTGTGAAGTTCTTCCACAGTGAAAGAGTGCTGCGAACCAGGACCTGGGAAGAGGCAGAAAGGTTCTGTGAAGCACTTGGAGGCCATCTGCCTAGTTTTAGTCACTCAGAAGAAGTCAAGGCACTTCATTCTATCCTGAGAAAAATGATCAGGTAACAAACTAGCCATGCTCTAAAATTTTGATTTCCATTGCTTTCTGCGGTAGATCGCAAATGCTGCTGCTGATCTTGAATGGCAAGTATGAGACAGTGTGCGGCAACTATGTTTCCCGCAGTAAAAACAGCTTGTGGCAGATGTGGCATTTGAACTGCCTTGCTGGAAAATGTCAAGGGAATACAGCTTGGGCAAATATTTCACATTGCTAGAGGCAGCACAGGAGAAGAGAAATTTATGTAACGGAAGATACTCAAAGAAATTAAGTCTGTTGTTATAGTAAGTATTTCATTCTTTATGTAGAATTTGGGCACAGCTAGATGGTAGTTGTACCTATTCTTTACTGATACGTTCTTAAGAGACAAGTTATTATTCCAGTTTTGCAGATACATCTCATTTTTATTCATGAAATATTTTATTCATGCTTCCTGACTAAACTGGGTGCTATCTTTTGAAAATGTGCATAATGCAGTGTCCAGCAATCTGGTTGGCACAGATCCCATTTGGCATGACTGCAATAACACTATATGGGCATTAGATGGGTGTGCTGAGTTTTCTGGTATCAACAAATTAAATGCTACATAATTTATGAGTTTAAACCTCTATTTTTAATCAAATGAACTGTCAGTGCAAGGCTTTATGAGGCATTGGTGTGATGTCAGATCCTTGTGTAATATGTTTTTTTTGATTGACAGCCTGGTTTTTCAGAACTTTTGCCAGCTTAAACTCAAATGCTGCCAGTTATGTGATCTAAATTTTTTCATCAACAAACTAAATCAGGATTATATCAGAAGCTGCCAGCACACAACACTGTGATTAAATTTTAAAACCTGATGACTGAAGAGATGCTTTCTTGAAAAGACAGTGAACTTTTTTTAGAAGTGCACAAGTCATGAAAGGTACTCAGTGTTTATGTTAAGAAGAGACAAAAACAAACTTGTATGCTCTATATATAGATAGTTTCACTTGTGTAAAAGCCAGTTGTGGTTCCTTTGCTAAACTGACTGAAGTCCCTGAAATAAAATCAATGCAGAAATTATTTATAGCTGTAGATCTTATTAGACACTTTTGCAATTACAAATTTTGTTTTAGTGTACCTAATCTACTATGAAATATGAGTAGAGGAGTAACATTTTATTGTCCTACAAGTACTTGGAACTACTTTTCAGCTTGCAGACCATCTGAGGTATTAATTATAGTTAATGAACATTTTTTTGTTAGGAGTTTAAAGATGGAGACTTCTGTCTTTCCAGGAAGTCAGCTGACACACAATGCTTCTGCACTTCTCATACTTCAGAAGAACTGAAAGAAGGAAAGTCCCCGTACTTCAGTTTTGTTCTACCAGAACTTAAGTTAAGGGGTAATATATTGAGCCCAGTATAAATTGACTTTGCAGTCAGCGTTGCAGTGACTGCATATGTCAGATTTTCATCTGACCTAACCCCTTTTTCAGCACTTCAGAACACTCTGAACTGGAATACTACATATTTGATATTTCCTGAAGTATTTTAAATAATGTTTGTTTGTTTAGATAATATAATTGTTGAAGATAGTTATGCTTTTAAATTACTCAGAGATGGTGATTACATAAAATATTTTAGAGGTCAAGTGTCAAGGGTGTTTTGTCTGAAACTTAAGCTCATTTGAGAAAGAAGATAGGAAACCAAGTGAATTATTTCACCAAGAGCAAATAACTTAACTAACTGGGAGAAACCATCCTAAGGTAATGTGAGATGTGATTAGCTGCTGGAGTGTGCTGGCATGCAGTTTGTTCATGTTCCCTGTATTTAGTCAGTGCAAACTCTGACCTTAGTATTCATTCAGTGCATTCATTTCAGCTTGGGGAAGGAGCCACACCTCTGCTCTTTTGGTTTTGGGTTTTTTCCCCTTGCACAGTTCTCTGGTGACTCATTGAGAATTATTTGTTTTTAAATGTTAGCAAGAGTCAGTTTGGTTCACCAGGAAAAGGGCAGCTTGCCTAGTCCATTCTGTTCTTTACTCGGATTCCACCTTAGAGGCAAATAAGAGCTAGTATTGCTCCAGCCAAGTCAGGCTATTGCCATTGGAAAGGAAAATAAACTTTGCCTGCCAACCTTCCCTCTGGAAGAAATAGGAGAGAACCTCTTTTCTCTTGAAGGGACATGATACAGGCAGAACAGGTCTGGTTCAGTTACTTCCATTCTTTTAGGACTGTGTTTGTGAGCATTCTGCAGTTTACAGCTGTCAGCAGCGCTGGACACAGAGAGAGTAATACCTTGGGTTGGTTAGAAATAACATTTCAGTGAGGACACCTTACTGGAAAGAAATCAGTTGCCTTTTATATGAACAGTTCTGCTGCTTGTTGTGAATCTAGAAAGCCACATGAATACTTGAGTTTGAAAGAAAAAACTGATCGTAATATGCTGGCTAAAACAGCAGTAAAGCTGAGATGCAGGCTGTAGTAATTGCATTAATTCAGCTTCTCTTTTCTTCCACTCGGGAGTAGGTAATTAGCAGGATATGATTTAGCTAGGGCAGGAGCCTGTTACAGGGGGAAGAACAGGGGTTTAGATGGGATTCATATAAAGTTTTAGGGCAGTGCTGCCTAAGATTAAACGGTGCCTTAAATTGCACCATTAATGAGTTCGCCCAGATGTACACATTACCTCATGTCAAGAACTGGATTGACCTACAAGCCCCAATAACTTCACTTAGGCTCCTTATCATGTGTTGGAGCTGACATAAAGGACAGAAAAAATAATTTTTCTATTTCAGCAGTTAGAATACGACTAGAAAAATTACTGGTTTATAGTCCCTTTACACCAATCTAAACTGTATTTATCCACTCCAGTAGAACATTGACTTTTATGAAGTTTTAGTTCTGTGTGAGACAAAACCCACAAGTATTCTGCAGGGATTGCTGGAGATTTAGGATCTTTCATTGTTAATCAGTGTAAAGTCCATTGTAAAGCACAAATTGCACCTATTTTTTAGGTTAAAACTCAGGATAATCTAGGTTTTAGAGACAGTTCCAGGAGTGTAGCTCAAAGAATACTCTGGCAGTGATACAAATTTTGATACAAATCCAGAGGATGGATTTTAAATGCTTTGCAGTGAGAAGACCGATACCTGAAGCACAAACAAATTCTGTGCTGCAAGCTTAGTTACAATAGTCTAAATTCATATTTTTCTTATATAGTTGCTGGAATTCTTTCCTATGATGAGATGATAATATAATTTCAGAGAACTATCAGAAGGCGTAAAAGTACCATCAAGTATAGTGTAGCAGTTGCTGAATTAGTCATGGTCATGTCTGACACAGTTCCAAAAGGAGCAGAATATGTACATTATTGTGTAAGAGCCTAGTCAGCTGAAAACATTGTTCTGTTTGCAGGCCAGTAATTATAAAGTGGGAGAATAGCTAATTCCTGACCTAGCATGCTTTTCTTTTTTTTTTTTTTTAATCTATTTATTACCTGAAAGCCAAATACAAGTTGACAGACTTTGAAAAATTGCTCTAGATCCTCAGGTAATTACTGCAAATTACTGCAAATCCTTTTGAAACAAGTTTCTCAAATGGCTGATGCAAAAGGGAAATCTACCAAATAAAATACTATTACCCATCTAGGATTTCATGTACTTAGCCCACAAACTCTGGGCCAGGCTTTTTCCTGGTGCTGCACTGCCAGTATTTTCAGTCTGTCGAGCATCTTTATGGTGTGGAAAGGTAGTGGCAAAGCCTTATCAAAGACTTTCTTAAGTTTGCCTTGTGATTTCATGACATTGGTTTTGTGGGTAAGCCTAGATCTGAGTTCACCTCTCCTTAAAATAAAGTCATTTTCATAAACTTTCCAAGTTCTGACTTCAAATCTCTTTGTTCAGTTTGTCAGCACTACTTTTTTGGGAGCCTTTTCCAAACTCTGACATCTGCTGGTCAGACATCTCTTTCCAATTTTGAGCCTAAAATTATTTCTGAATTGTGGTTCATTCAAACTTGATGTCCTTTTTGCTCAAATAGCTCGTCTTCTTGGGGCTTTAGTCTCCTAAAATATTATAAAGAAGAATTATATCCTTTTTTTATCTTTCTTTGTAAAGGCTAGACAAGAAAATCCTTAATTCTTGTTAATAGCCTAAACTCTAATTTCCTCAGATGTCCTGTGTTCCTTCTCTGTATTCGATACAGCATGAATTTATGGAATTAGTACTCCTGATACGGTTTTACAAGAGCCCTGTACTGTGGCATCAATACTTTACTATCGCTGTCAGACCACTTGGGTGAGGGTGCCTTTTCCACAGCTCTTTTGCAGTAGGATTTCATGTAGTGTGTGATTTCATAGAAAACTCATGGTCTTTCTCCCCTCTGCTGCTTCCGTGTGATACTGTTGTGCAGAGAAGTGTGTCTGTTGCCTTTCTTGGGCAGGGGAGCAGTTTACAGTGAATTACCATAAGCTTCAGTGACTAGCACGAATTTGATACTTTGAGAAGTTGCAGTACAAAACTAACCTTGCAGTTTGACTAGCACATTTAACTTTGTTACATCATCTTTAGATTCCTAAGTAATAGCAAAGAGTATGGTGAGGGTTCTTACTGCAGATTTGAGTATAGCCATTTTAAACCCATTTTTTCAGGCAACTTTAGTATCTTGGAGCATAGTTGAAATTTTGGATTTAAGTATCCCTTGCTTATGAAAAGTGAAGAAGTGAAATTTAGAAAAAAAGACAGTTCTGACTGGACTGTAATTTCTATTGCCACTCATTTATGCAGCCATTGAAATTGGTGGTGTTAGGTGCTTATTTAAGTCTGTGCCACATTTATGAATGTGCATAATTGAAATAAGTGCCCATGTTTGGTGTGTTTATATCACTGACAGAGCTAAGGGAAATATGATGCCAGTTGTGCTTTATGAGTAAAAGTTTTTGTGTGATTTGAGGAAGAGTATATTTGAGCTGATGGTGGAGAGAGAGATGGCCTAAGAGGGACAAGAGAAAGAGAACCAAGCCATATAAACACTCTGTGTGTGATTCTGGAAGAAAAGTGTAGAAAAGAGACCTTTATATCAAGTGACAACTGATGAAGTGGTGATTCAACCAACAAAGGAATTACCTGATTTAGTTAGTTTTCTTTAGTACAGAAGAGGTCCTAGCCCTTATGCTTATTTTTTCTTTGAACTGCTACAACTTGCATTAGTAAACCTTTGTTTTTGCTGGTTGATCATAAGCAATGCCATGACATAGGTCAGTCTTTTTATTAAATGTGCTGAACTATGCTTGGTAAGATTTTTCTCTTGTTTATTTACAGCAATGACAGATGGGTATGGATTGGAATGAATAAGAGAAGTCCAGATTCTTTGGGAACCTGGCAGTGGAGTGATGATAAACCCGTAAGTTAATTTTTAACTTGGAAACATGACGTCCTGATTTGTTTCAACTTGGACTGAACTGAAAGTAAATTGATAAATATTTTAATTAAAATATGGCAGATCCTTCAGTAGGTTAATAATTCAGAAGAAGATTGTGCACTTAAGAGCTATCATCCAGGCAGATTTCCAAATAAAAACGTATCTTTAATAAGGTTAACCTGATTTCTGTCTCCATTATATTAAAATACTTGATATAGTAGTAGTTAATAGAAATATAGTAGTAAACATTTAAGAGCTAGTGGAGAGAACAAGGTGTCTTCTTGGCATAACAGAGGGGAGGGTTTATCTGTTCATGTCCTTGATATGTCAGACTTCTCCAAAAATATCTTTCTCAATGTAATTGTTTTGTTTGCCTGAAATTGTGAGTTCTTCTCCCCCCCCACTGTAACAGATACGGAGGTTCAAAATTGATCTAGTAACTGCCATTCAACACATTTTAATAGTAATAGACATCATGGGACTCCAGGTTTGAATGGTTTTCTCTTGGGTTTACCATATCAAACCATACAGTGCTGATTCTTTCATCCTGTCCATCACCTTGTAGGTAACTAGTGTTGTTATGCCACTTGAGTATCTGGAAGACGAATATGATACAAGAGATTGTGCTGCATTAAAGGTTAGTTTCAAGGTTTTTAATACCAAGATGCATGTTTTTACTTGGAAGTACTTGGAAAAAATACTTTCTCAAGGCATATATTGAATTTAGGTTGAGATGTTTTCTTAACATAGTGAAAAAGCTGCTAGTGTTCCCTTTATCAGTCTACACCTTTTACTAATTATCCTTATTCAAATAGCTTTTTATAAACCAAGCACTGTGCTAATGATAACCATTCATAAGATTTCCTTTGAACCTTTTTAACTACAAAGTATTTTAGTAACAATGCTATTAGCTATTGCATAATGCCATATCTCTAGTATATTAAAGATAACTCTTAAGGATGTATTGTGGCATCTAAAACAAAAAAGCAGAGCCCTACCTGTAACTTTTAAAATCTAAACTAGTTTTTCTGAATTGCAAATTAAGTAGAAGTTTGAAATCTGAAGTAGGGGAATGCAGTAGCCAGGATAGAGCATGTGTTTGTATTTATTTTGCATATTTCTTTGTTTACAGGTAAAATAGACTGTAAGTGTGCTTTGTTGGTTTTTAGTTTCAAATGTCAGACCTCTGCTTGATTCCTAATTATGTTCTTCATTACTTAATTTGGTCTTGATGGCATGAGTTTTAAAATGGCCTTTAACTTTTCTGAAGCATCACCTGACTTTTTACAAGATCATTACAATACCATCCCTTTTAATGTAATTAGAACCACATCTGCTTTTAGGACTTAGTAAGGGAAAGGATAATTGCATCCCTTTGCTTCTGTTCTCAGCCATTTCCCCCATCCTCTTCTGCTGTGTTCATTACCCCAGACTTGAGAAGCTGGTTCAGCACTGAGCTCCTAAAAATTTTAGACAAAGGAGAGCAGTTTGAAGGGGATGTTGTGAATGTGGTAACTTCCCTCTCCTACTTGCTAGTTCTATACATGTTATTTCACTAAACGATAAAAAATTCTCCTTACTGGAGAGATCAGCAAAAGTGAAGTCAGTTCTTTAAGCTTGATTACAAGAAATAAATAAGAAAGATTATTTCTGTGCCAGTTTCAGCAGAAATGAGAATCACTTCAGGGGAACAAGTTGCAACAGATAATAACAAGCATCTATGAGATCCTGTGTGCCACAGAAACCCTAAGAAATAATATTGCTAGAAAAGACTTGTATGTAACTGACCTTAAGCCTTTACCTAATTGCTTCACCTGGGGAGCTACAGTTGAAGTTACAGTTGTATCTGTTAATTTTTTGCAAAATATACTGTGGGACTAACAACACCATAAAATACACTGACTTTGCCAAAGTACTTTTTTAGTATGGTTTAATTTTACATTTCGGAGGCCTTTTCTGTGCTAACTCAGTTCTCTGTTTCTACTTTTGTACAGACCTCCCAGTTTTCACGGAGGTCGTTTTGGAGATTTTATTTCCATGAAGGCAGAGACCTGGAATTTTACTTCAGGCCTTTTGATTGTGAAGCTAAACTTGAATGGGTCTGCCAGATAACAAAAGGTAAACTGCAGTTACATCCATTTATTCATATAAAGTGTTTATTATAACTGAGTTGTCAGTATTGCCCAATAATAGAAACTTTGAAAACAATATTTTATTGTTTCCTTTCTGAACTGCAGAGAGGACAGTACATGAAATGTCTCACCTGTGTCACATACAAACAGATGTACAATTAGAATATTCAAAGATACATCAGAAAATAACCATGAGGAGAACGCAGTATCACTGCTCTCATATTCTTTCTAGTCCAATGAAGTGAGAGGTGGTTTCTTGTGAGGTGATGTAAGCCACAGACCTCTAGCATTTGTGTACTTTACTTAATCTTTCTTAGTGATATTTGTAACTATATCACCACATATCATCTTGGGTGTACAGTTTGCGTCAACCTTAGGTGAATTAGCCGCCTTCTGGTAAAACTGGTGTACTGGCTCCTCAGTGTAGTGAAGCGGAGGAATGGGAATACAAAAGAATGACGTGGCATATCTGCACAGATCCAGGATTTCTCATGCAGTGTGAAAAGTAATCTAGTAGACTTTTACGTTTTGGTTGTTCATTAAAAGGTGTTTCAGGGGATGAAGCTTTCTTGTTGTGGTGAGATACTGGTAGATACACTACTTAGATGCTTGTATTCTACTTCAGAGATAAAAAAAAACCCACAGATGTTTAAGACAGAGGTGTGCAGTACTCCACTAATTTTACATCAGCTCATTTTAAACCTGTGTGTGATTTCCTTCTCCTTTTGTTTTTTCCATCATGAATACTGAGAAATATGAGTACTAACCATCACTTCTGTTATTGGTGGCTACAGTTTTGTTAGAAGGTGAACTCTAAGTGACTATTCCTTTTTTTGCTCTGGACAGGTAGCACTCCAAAGACACCTGAGTGGTATATACCAGGTAAATGGACTTCTTGTGTATTCTTCCACTATGTCTATATGGTTGTTTATACTCAATATCTTTTATTAGAGTTGTTACATTGCTGTTGCAATATCTGTTTGATACCAGGAAAGGTTATGATGGATAGAATTTGATTCTGGGAGAGTTCAGAATGCAGTGTTGACTCTTCCCAGTGTCAAACTGAGGTTTCTTACTACATTCAGAAAAGGATTAGTTTTTCAGAATTGATTTCTTACAGATGGTATTTCTTCTGTGTAGATGAAATTGGTATTCATGGAGCCCCACTTGTTGTTGATGGAGCAGAGCTGTGGTTTGTACCAGATAAAAATTTGAGCTACCAGGAAGCTATTTTCTACTGTCAAAAAAATGATAGTGATTTAGCCTCTGTGGAGTCTTACCCGAAACTCAGGACAATACTGTCTCAAATAGAAAAGGTAAGATGGTGTAATCTCTTTTAACAGTTACTTTACGCTGTAGTGAAATTTTCTCGCCAGGTTTTCCGATGTAACAAAATTTTAATCCTTAATTTCTTTCTTTTTCCTGTTGGCCTTTGTAGTTCTCAATTATACTGAAAAGGAAAAGATGAATTAAAAGAGAATTATTTTAACGGCAGTATAGTAAAAAAATTTTTAAATTGAAAAGGAGACTTAAAAACATGAAAAAAACCAAACCCCTCTAAATGGAGAAAAAGTATCATAACAGAACCACTGTATAAGCATCTAATTGTCTGCAAATATTTCATTAGCTGTTGTACCAGTTCTTAATTTTGTGCATGGGAACAAGACATAATTTTTCACCTGATGAGAGGATTTAATTATAAATGCATGATTGTCTGATAGGCTTTGCTGAAAGGTGTTTGTGGTACTCGTAGCATGAAAGTACATACTTTTAAAGAATCTTATAAAAACATTTCAATATCTCTGTGACTAATTTTGTCGTTGCTTTATCTTTGGTAGAGCCTGAAGCTCTTTCTCTGTGGGTTATAAAATGCTGGGTTTTCTTCTTTTTTTCCACAGTTATCAAACAGCGAACAGAAGTGGTGGCTGAAGTTTATTGATTATGGCTACAGCTATCATTCACCGTATGTAGAATAATTTAAACATCCTTTATTGCAAACTTGATGTGCTTTTCAGGAATACAGTTAACTAGAATTGTTGATTCAGAGTAATTTAATAATAACTGAATTAATAATCTATTTCTTTTGTGTCTATCAGAGCCTCTAGATTTTGGGCTTAGGCACCTTAGTCTTGTCATGGGAATCCTTGAAATCTGTAGTCCTAGTAGCTAATGTATTCCCTTGATCTTTAAAATGCTTTCATTGGATTTTTAAACCCGCTTCTATGTTCTGTTAATACTTGCAGAACTGACAAACCCAAAAAAGCCCTGTCTGTTGACTCTGAAAAACATGTGAGGAATACCTGAGAACAGGGAGTAGGAAATTGGTTTGAAACATCACTCTTCCAGTTAGGTAATGCCAGAGTCTTGGAGGGCTTTTAGTATAGTCCTGTAGAGTTGGGATGACTCACAGCAAACCTTACTTCATGCTCTTCATGGCTGCAGGAAAGATTCACTGGCTGCTTAGAAGGAAAGTCCTTCACTTTCCAAAATACTGTAGAAATATACTACTGTGAAAAGAAACCCAGAGTTATTGCCCATTTCCCTCACTTGTCCTGACAGTGTGCTCTGATTGCAACATGGTGATAAATAACCTCACTCTGCACATCTCAACAAAGTTAATTTGAGCATGGTACAGACCTACTGAACCTACCATGTATTTCTTCCTAGTCTAGTTTTTGTAGGGCATCTAGAAACAGTTACCAGCCCATATTTCAGTGTGCACTGACTGTTGCTATCAGAGTTTCCCCTTGAAGGTCACATTGGATTGGAGATTAACTCTGGAATATTTATATCCAGTTTACAGTTATTTCCACGCTTGCATGATAGATTCCTGAGAGAATGCTGGTATGTTTCCAGAAAGAACTGGTACAGAGGTAAGGCTGTTTTAATTTTTTTACCCCATCTGTCATTACTATATTTATTTCTTTTTTTAAAAAAAGAAGTAATTACCATTCTGCCCAAATTCTTATATTGGATGCAAATGATATTGAATTAGGAGTGAATGGCTACTACGTAATCTGATTGAACTTTGAATCATTTATTACTTCCTCATGGTAGAAGCTATGGGTAATATTTCTTGATGATCAGAGGCAAACCTGAATTCAAATGACAAATTTTGATGATTGATTGTCATTCTTTTTGCAACATCCATTAATTAGGTGAAATCTCGATTTGGTGACTACCTTTTTTGTGTTTATGCTATGTATTCTGAGCTCTGGAACTTAAGTCTGAGAGTTGTATTAGTTAAAGGAGGTTTGACTGCATACTTGCAACCATATATACATCTGAAGGCGAAAATTTCATTAAGTAGTGGAGTCATACTGTAAGAGGTACACAAATTAATGGAAAAGCCAGCTGGTGGTACTTGAAACTTATTTCCTTTTTTCAACACTGTTTTATGTTGGGGAAAATTTATAACCTCGGCAGAACAAGATGCTCCTCCTGTCTACTACCATTTTGACTTTAAATCACGTGTTCCCCAACATTCAGTTGTATGAATGTTTTCATCTCTGAACTGTTTTCATCTCTATTAAACAAAAATTGCTCTTGACTAGGAAGTCAGTCCAGTTACTGAAGGAGTCATGTAAAGCAGTGCAGGCTAGATGCTTTCCACACAGATGCTAAAGGATTCCTTTTGGCTTTAGTGACTTTTAGGTCCCATCCTCTATGCCAGAATATGAGATTAGTCCTCATATACAAAATCTGTTTTCATTATTTTTCTGTTTTCAAGTTTTCTCTGCCTATATGAAGTGTTACTACTGGAAATAAGGGTCAGACTCTGGATTTTTAGGAATTTAATATTACTGTCCAATATATATAATTTACCTTTGCCTTTTTCTCTACTGTTATTTTTAATGCTTTAGATTGCATAGTAGTTCACTGTGGTTGCACTGAAAAGGACTTCCCTTCAGATTGGTCTTTGTCATGTCATAAAATATGGATGGGAATTGGAATGTGATGTGGCATTACCATAACTGTTTTTTAAAACTTCTGTTTCTGCAGACTACCCAATTAACTGTAACGTGAAACTGCCCTTCATCTGTGAAAAAAATAATGCCTCCTTACTAGAGAAACATGATCCCAGTTACCGCCCAGTCAGAGGAGGTTGTCGTAAAGGCTGGAATCAGTTCCGGAATAAGGTACAATGATAATACAGATTCAGCATCTTATTTTTCATAGTCCAGTTACCTGGAATGCTCTTGTGAAGGAGATGAGGAGGTAGCCCCTGTGTTGAGGAATGAACTAGGCTTTTGAAAACTATGAAAACTATGTGTAGTGATTAAAATAATCTCCCTTACTTCTGTCCCTTATTCAGGATTGATAGTTTCGTAATTTCAAAGCATTCATTTTCAGCTTTTTTTGCTTTCCCATCACCACATGTTTAGGTCCAAGAACATTTGTTGTGTTGTCTAATCTTGGGCTCTGCTTGAATGAAGAGAAGGATTAGAAAGGGAGAGGATGAGGTTTCTGTGGCAGAAGCATCTTAATTCTCTTGCTGAGTAATTGTAGGCAGGCGGCAAGCTGGTGGACAGTTTCCTAACTTGCCTTAAGGACTTAACTCACTTAAGAATTAGAAGCAGCTTTTAAGAATTAACCAACAGGTCAGAAGCCATAGTATAGTCTATTTCAGTAGTATGTTTTAAGGCAGTCATCTAAAGTCTTAGTGAGATTCATTCCTATTATTTGGTCCACATTATTCTGTATGTGTCCATCAAATCTGCACATTACATTGTGCTAAGGTTTGCATATTTACTTCATAATAAAGCTTTTGAGTTCCCATGTAGTTTTCCCCCAAAGGTAATTACAATAGAAGGCATTATAATACAGGTTCCTGGCCCAACACTATCTGACTGTAGAGTTCATATGTGAGTTCTCATTCCTAAAACAGTACATGATTCTGATGTAGCCAATAAAAATTATTGAATTTTAATCCTCAGTGAATGAGGGCTTAGTCAGTAGAATCATTTTATATTTAGCTATTCTGCTGAATCTAATAAATGCTTGCAGCTAGTATCCAGTTCCTTGCTTCCTGTGAAAAATAATTATATGTTGTTGCAGGAAATGAGAAGGAAGTTTTTAGGGTTTGTTTAAGAACCTTTTCATATTGAGTTATTTCTTAAGCAGAATGGTAGGATGAAAATCAGTTTCATTATGTTTGTTTTGCAGTGTTTCCAGAAGATGAAACCTGAATATTTAACATTTAATGCAGCTAACGAAAAGTGTGTAACTTTTGGAGGCTCTCTTCCATCTATCTCAGATCAAGCTGAGCAAGGTACAGTGGTGAACTGGGGGCATTTTTAACATGCAGCTTCACTTCCAAATTCAGAATAGTTCTGCTTAGGAACTTGAACATGAAATTATTTGGTTATCTACAGGCATATTGTGAAAATTCTAAAAATCCAGGACCAGTTAAAAATGTATGGTCTATTGTTTGCATCACAGGAAACATAACAGTGAAAAAAAACGTTAGAACATAACTTTTGAGCCAGTTTGAAGAGCAGCTTCTCTGTATGATCTCAACTTGTTATAATAAGAAAAAAAGATTGTAAAACCTTGCATTAAGAGTTGAGCATAGAAGGGTCATCACTGAATGAAGAATTCCCATGTTTTGCTTTGCAAGTTAAAACATAACTGAGACTGTAGACTTTGCTTTGTGAAAACTACCTTAGGAGCTGCTTCCAAGTTCAGCTGAGCTGTCTGTGTGGGAACAAGGTGGCAAACACAATGCCTGCTGGACCACACAGGACCCTCTGTGTCTGTGTGTGCCAAGGAGCTTAATAGGGCAGTGTGTCCAAACTGACCACCCTGCAGGCTCTCCCGGGCACTGGTGGGAGCATGGAAGGCAGGAGGACTACAAAACACAGAACTGTTACACCTCTCAGCTGTCTCATCAACTAGAGTCAATGCAGAAATGCAGTGAGGAAGAAATGGTTCACATTGGCTGCACATAATGTTCAGCAATAAACCACTGAATGATACAGCTGAATTTGCAACTTTATTCTTGTGGGTAATTAAGAGTTCTCGGGGGGTATATCTGAAGGAGCTCGGTTGAATTTTGCAATGGCCACAGTGCATATTTTCTTTATAAGCCAGTAATCTCTTGCCAAACAAAATACAGTTAGTAGACTAGAGAGGTCACTAGTGTACCTGCAGGCAGCAACTTTTTTAACTGCTATTACTGGGGAGGAATAGGGTCATATACAGGAACATACATGTCTGAGGCCTGCATGTTTTTGGATGCTTTTAAGATTGCAAAAGTATAGCCATTCTGAAACATTACATAGCACAATCTTTTGTGTGATTTGGTGCATATGAAAGTGCTTGTTGTTGTTTCTGGTTTGTTTTTCTTTCCCCCATGTAATGGAGATCACCTATATGGAAAGAAGACACAGTCTTTTAAAGAAGTATGTCTCTTTCTGTAGGCTGCCTCTATTCTTCCTAGTGGCATTAGGTCTCTGACATAATCAGCACAGTCAGGCATTAGCTCTGACATTGGCATGTGGCCAATGGTTAAAACATGTCAGCAGTAGCTAATTACATGGCTTCGGTTTGTCTTCCTAATCTAGTCAAGATTAGTGAATGCCTTTGGTGCCTGCTGGGTTACCAAAGCTCATTGTTTCTTGTCAGAATGCTCATTAAGAGGGGTCTGATTTAGGGTTTGCCTGGCTAAATTTTTTCCAACTAAACCTTTCTTCTTTTGTCTTGTCCTACTTACTCTGATGGTGGGGTGGAAAAACTCTGCCAGAATCTAAAACCTGTTCTGATTTATAGTATATGGAGAGAAAGGTGGGAGATAAGACTTCATCAATTCAGAGAGGGCAGGAGGGAGCTCTTCTATTATCTCTGCAGGGAGACAGTAGAAGATCTTGCAGACTTGTGGAAACGCAGCTTCTGAAATTTAGATGTAAGTGCAAGAATACAAAGTAGTGGGCAGAGAAACAGGTTAAATCTGCTTCTCAGCTCAGAAATTGAAGGACAAATACCAATAGCCTGCTCCTTGCAGATAAAATCTGTATTAAAGGTGTTACCATATGGAAGTAAGGGATGGTAAGCATTTGGCAATTGTGAAGGGCTGGGAAAATTAAGTTAATACAAGCAGGTGTTGCATTATCTTACTTACGTGAAATGTTTTTTCAGATGTTTAGTGTTGTTTTCTGAACAACAGTATGTACATTTACTGTTCTACCCAACAGATTATATAACATCCTTGCTTCCTGGTATGCCAAAAGATATTTGGATTGGTTTACAGTTTCTGTTTAGCACAAGAGAAAACAAATGGATAGATGAGAGCAGACTGATGTATAGTAACTTTCACCCACTCCTGACAGGAAGATTAAGGAAAATTCCACTGGACGTAAGTTCTGACTTTTAACTTCTCTTGCCTATTGAGAACTGTATCAAAAAAAAAAAAAAAATGGCATTGGAACTGTATCCTAAAACAAACAAAAATAAAACCCCAAAGAAACATGTAACAGACAAAATCCCCTAGTTACTCATTTTAATTGGCCGACAAGATGACTGACAGTAATGGAGTTCTGTTTACCTTTATTTGGATGACAACTTCTGAAGTTTTTAACTTGGGAAATCTTTCTAAGTCCAGGCACCTGGTAGTGTTTGTAAAACAGGTAAGCTGTATTTCACCACTTCTTTGAAACTTCTTAAACAAGTTCAGACAGCTGAGGTTCTCGTAGCCTCACTTCACCTCTACACGAGTATGTTTATGCCTTATTTAGACTGATAAGGGTATTTCTCTCTCTCAGCTTTTTGATGAAGAATTTAACAATCAGTGTGGTGTAATCCTCAATGATCCCAAATCACAGTATGCTGGAACATGGAATTTCACTGCTTGTGCTGACAGGCACTTCTTGGGTATATGCCAGCGCCCTATAGGTAAGTCTGAAGAGTCAAAATAAATTACAGCCAGAGTTTGCACTTAAGGTGGATGTGCCAGGAGACTTTTTAATGCATGTAAATTATTTCACTTGAAGAGCAAGATTCTTGTAGAGACTGAGCAGGTAAATTTAGGAAAAGCAGAGTGTGGAGGAGGATCTGGGACCTATTTTGTCAGCCATTCAGAATTTTCCCTTTTGTTTTTTATAGCCCAGTTAAGAGGGAATCTGTTTTCCTGAGAGACTTCATGTGGTTTCAGTGGAATCATACTTCAGCAGATGGATCTTAAATGTTCTGTGGGTATAGAGGTGATCTACATCAAGGGGTGGAACAAGTGACTCTGTTTTCCTTTTCAGAATTGTGGAAGTGAGAAGCCCTGGGAAGGAATCTCACAATATTTCTATCTTCCTTAAACATATTCTATGTTTCTTAATACTATCCGAATATAACATTGAAATTGATCTCTCCAGAGCAAACTTGAGGGCTGACATGGAGAGTGATGATTTGGAGTGATGCAGCTTTCCCTAGCTTCATAGAGATCTCTTGGTGCGAGTGGGATTTCTTAATCTGAACTAAAAATAATATTCAGATGTACCCACGTGGGTTGGCCAATGCCAATTACTGGAATAAGATCAAACACATTTAGTTATTATATGCATTTAATTACAGCTATGGGCTAATGTTCAGCACACCCACTTCTGAGTAAGTTCCTTTATATAAATAATCCTTTTAAGTAAAGAACATGCTATCTTCTAGAAAAAAAAAGAAAAACAAAACCAAAAAAACCCTACGTGTACAAAACACCCAAGAATATGCCCACCTTCATTCTCAAATAGGCAGAGATTTCCACCTCCCACCCCTCCACCTCCATTTAACATATGAAATCTTCTTAACTTCATGCCAAATACTTCAGAAATTTCAAATGTTGAGATTAGAAGTCTGGATGGAAGAGATGTTGTAAAAATTTGAAAAGATTTTTATGAATTGGAGGTTGACAGTGTATCTGTTTATATCAATATCTTATTAGTTTGGGATGACTAAATACTAATGCTTCTTTGCCATAGCTATAGAAGATGTAATGAGAAAGGTTTTTGGACTGACAGAATGTGTCCTGTATTGTCTGGTCTTATATCATCATCGTGTTAGGGATCTAAGGATAATTTGGGTTGGAAGGGACCTCAGCAGATTGGAGCGACAGTTGTGAGAGAGTCCAGGTTGCCTAAGGTTTTATCCTAGGGAAAAGGACAATTCATATTCATTGGAAATCTTAGCATGACTGTGATTTGCAGAATTTCTTGAGACCATAATCACCAGCAATTGTTTTTTCAGAAATGAACTTTGCTTATTGCCTTGTTTCCAGTTTGGTACCCCTTGATGTGTGATGGCACCCTGGGTTCCATGGTTATCTTTTGTAGCTGTTTACTAAGTGAAAGCATTTGGCAGCAGACACAAACCACTTAAAACAATCTGCTTCAGCCTTGTCACTCTTCTGCTCTATTGAAAGCTGTAAATATCAAATTAATATTGTGTTTCTGTCATCTTATGGTTTGGAAAATGGCCCTGTCAGCCTATCAGTCAACGTTTATATCCTGTTATTTATAAAGTGATTCTTCCTCCTCCCCCACGAGCCTTTTCCTGCTTGAGATATTTTAAATATTAGGGTTTTCTACCTTTTGGAGAGCAAATTTATTTTTGGTTGTGTATAAAATTTTTGGAGCTACCATTTGTATGTTTTAACTTACCATCCACAGGAATATTTGTATCTTTTATTAACTGCAGTTGTCATGCATTGCTGAGCTGTATGCATCAGGTGCGATGCTGATAACTGTGATAACACTCAGTGCTTGGAGCACAAATAGTGAATTATATCCCTCCCTATGCAAGGTGGATTTTCTGCAATTAGTTAAGCACATGTGGAGGCAAAATCAGTACTCACTATACTCATGGATGGCAGTAAGGAATTCTGGGACTGTGCGGTCCCAAGATCTGCACAGACAAGTTTTGGGGCCCATTAGATTTGCATGAGCCACAGGCTTCCCAGAGATAGATGAGTCAAGTTTAGCTGTTGCTATATTGCAGCAGAGAGCAGTCGCTCTCTCCCATTTGTGTATAATTAAAGTTATATAATATGTTTTTAATTCAATATATTATTTAGCAGTTAGTTAAAAATACCAGATATAAATAGATGTGAACCTAAGTTGAGAAAAAAAGATACTTTAAACTACATTGAATGAAAATAATACTTATTTTTAAATACATGATTTTCTGTCTAAGGTGACAAAGATACTTGCTTCTAACTATAATTATAGGGTAATCTACTGTCTAAGACTTTTTTTTTTCCAGGTGTTATTCAAAAAGATTTTTCTGATTGTTACAGAGACATTGGGAGTTAAAGGTATTACAGTGTTTGACTACCTAATTACTGGATTTCTTTTTTATGTATAGGAACTTCTGATAACCAGACAGAGCAAGTCATTAATGAAACATTGAGCTATCAAAATGTTCAATACATGGTAATTCTGAAGAATTTGTCCTGGAATGATGCAATGGCCACATGCATAAATAACAAGATGCAGCTGGTTAGCATCACGGATCAGTTCCAGCAGGCTTTTCTTGCTGTTCAGGCAGCCCTTCATAATTACCCACTCTGGATTGGACTCTTCAGCAGAGATGTAAGTTTTGTTTTTCCCTCAGACTGTGGCTGAAGGTAATTTTTAGAGTTGTGTGAAACAGAACCTGAGTTAAAGAAATGCAGTGAAAAATTAGTTTCTGGGTAACTGTTTTCATTTAGGGTTAGCCATCTGGAGTGTCTCAAGATTAATGTTTTAATCCCTCAGTTCTTCAAGTTACATAGTTCTTGAATTCCACTGTATGAATTGATGATGATGAGAAAATTCTTTTAAAGGACTGTTGATGTAGGGATACATTGTAGGGTGGCAGTGACACAGGTTGCCGAGTCATCTTTGTCTCTTTTGTAAACAAGCAAGTAATTAGTGTTGCCATTTGATATCATTGCCACTGTTTACAGTACCTCTATAGAAAGATGACACAAGATCTGTTTTGGAAGGGAGAAACTAGAAATGGCAAATAAAGTCCAAAGTGAATCATTGAACACTTCTGGAGATACATTTCTAAAGCTTAACGTGGATTCTGTTGTTACTTCATGTTATTTGTGCCTGTGCTTTAAGTTTGAGGGAGACATCCCTGAGACAGGTCAGTGGGTTTTTCTTTTTCCTTCTGTTTGTTCTGTCAAAAGAATTTGAAAGAATACAGGAGGTGCTGTTTTTCATTCTTATTAGCTGAAGGACCTTTTGAAAATCTTTATTGTGGATTAAGAGCTGTCTCAGCTGTTAATGAAATGCCTTGGGCTTGCTTGCAGGGTTTGTCTTTTTGTCAAGCACATGAGTCTGGAGATAATTGCAAGAAAAAAACTAGAATTCTTTAGAAGTGCCTTACATACAGAGTGTGGTGGTGCTCACTCAGCATCCGTGGTGTTACGTTTTTCCAATGTCCATAATGGGCTACTGAGTACTCTAGCGAAGTAGGGGGAAAACATAGAAATTTGAGTATATACTTTATGGAGAGTATTTTTAAATTTTTAAAGGAAACAGCCATTTAATCTTTGTGAAGAGGGGGAAACCAGACAACCTATTTTCCCTCCTCTTTTGATTTTTTTATCTGTAAGTGTAGATCAAATGATTCATTTTGGGGCATACAGTACAGGCATGCACTAGCTTTTCACTATTGCAACACTTCATTATTTGGGCACAATTAAAAAATCACATGAAAGGAAATTATAATGAAACTGGTCAGCAGAACTTGTTACTCCAGTGCTGGAATCATTGACACAAAAAAAAGAAACAAGATAAGTTAAATAACAAAGCACAGGGGGATTTCCAGAAGATGACTTTCCATTTTTAAGGATGACATGCTGCTTGTATGTGGTTTTTTTCTTACTCCTCTTGCATCCTCCAGGGCAGGAATGCAGCATCTGATGCATTAAACAAATTAAGTATTTAATAGGTTACTTTCAACTCAGTATGGAGTAAGTGAGACAGGACCTTATTCTCAGTTACTACCAGTTTTCCAAGACCAGATAATTATATCCACCATTGATTTATAGATGCAAATGATGCCATTTGGACATCTCAGTGCCAGGCCTTCTTCCACAAACACAGTAGTTTAACATCACCATGGATAATTTGCCATCCACTTCAGCTAATTCGCGTATTTGCAACTGCAGAATTTAAAATAATGGAACTTGTTACGTTGTGAGCAGCACATCAGATCATGAGGGCATTGGAACACTTACAGTTTTCACCAGAGACTCTGTAAATGTTTAGCCAGTGTAAATATATTATCAGGTCATTTTCTGTACCTCATGTTTTTTACTATGTAAGCTCATCCCTTTTATTTCAACACTGCTAGGGTGGAAAGCATTATGGCTGGCTGGATGGGAAACATGTTAGTTTTAGTCGCTGGTCTGAAGATGATGAAGAAACAAACGAAGAATGTGTGTTTTTGGATACTGATGGCTTCTGGAAAAGTTCTGACTGTTTCTCTGAAAATCGAGGTGCTATTTGCTACGCATCAGAAAGTATGTATACTAGCCAATACTTAAAAAGCTGAGTTTTGGTTTATTGTGAAACATATTTGATGATTCCAGCTCGTAACTTCAAAATTACGAATTTTTTAAAATTACAGTTCATCAGACAGGCTGATTTGCGTGCTGTGAAAAAAAGAAACCAGCTTCAAATGGAGGGGGCATGCACCTGTTGGTCTTAATCCACTTGTTTCTTAGAAATAAATTCAGCGTGGATGCATTGGGTCAAACTGCCCTTATTGCCAACTGATTGTATCTTTGCACTGCTTCTCTAAGATTGTTGCATACTAATCTCTCCCACTTGCATGTGGAAGAAGATTCAGTTACCTCTGTCCTATTTCCATCTTAATATTGGGAACTCCTGAAATCTCTTCAGACGTGGAAGTCTATAGAGGGAAGAGGTGCATGACTATACAGAGAAGAAAGCTAGGAGATAGACACTGAATTGAATGGTGTAAATTAAAATCATCTGCAGTTCACAGAACCTTTCTAAATATCTACTAAGTATAACAAGAAAGATAGGGATATAGTAGGACATGTTTTTTTGTTTTCAGGAAAGTGCTTGCTAGTTATATATTCTTCAGAAAACAATCATTCTGAGAGATCATCACAGATATCTTCCCTGTGTGACCATTATAATTAGGGGGTGTTTGTTTTTTTTCTGAGAAGGGACAGAGCTAAGCCATTGTACATCCTGAGTCAGAGTACAGTGTGGCGTTATGACATCGTTAACAATTTTTTGCTTGCAATCCAAGCAACTGCAAGAAGAGTCCTTGTCACTCCTCAAGTGTTAGATAAAGCCACAGGACTAAGATGTGTTGCTAGCTATGAAGTAGCTTGTTATGGTGATCTGCCTTGCAAAAGAGGCAGTAAGAGCTTTTAGTTATTGACCCACACTTGGCACTTTTATGTACGGATTTTATTCTTAAACCTATTTAACGTAATAATTTTGAAAATTTGTAAGCAACTGTATTCTTTAGTAGAGCTTACTGCTGTTTTTTCTGCTTTAAAAAAAATCATCATCATGAGGAAACTGAAAGCAACAATGTGTCACACCTTTAGAGGATGACACTTAACTTGTCTTACATGTTTTTAAATAGTACCTGAAAGTGGTTTGTGGTGGCAGATTAGTTGGTGTTAATAGTAAGTCATGTCCTGAATGTCATCTTTTCTTTCTTTAGAGGAGACTGAAAAAGAACAAATTACACAAGTGAAGTGCCCACATAAGATTAAAAATACACCATGGATATCATTTAGAAACAATTGTTACACTTTTATGATAACAAAAAATAGATGGAGAGAACTGAAGTCTCAAGAAGCTCATCATTTATGCAGGAAAATGAGTAAGTACTTTGTCATATTGCAGGTATTTATGGACTCAGCTTGAGGGAGATGAGTTTTAGATCTGAGTCACTGTCTTACAGTGACAAACAGCAGACTGAGAGTTGAGAAAGGTTCTAGTATTTGGAAATATGCATGTGTTGGACTCCCTTATGCTGTTTGCTCTTGCACTACTGCGATAAAAAATGCCAGAGCATGGGTAGGAGAGTTGGAGAGAAAGAGAGATGGCTAGGAACTACTGAACTCAGAGATCTCTGAAAACTTGGAAGGTTTGTTTTTGTGTTTGGTTGGTTTGGGTTTTTTTCTCTATAATATGCCAATTTCAAATAGGTTGCATAATTGTTATCCCCTTGGCAACATTCTGGCTTTACAGTCACATTTAGTTCATGGTTTCCCTCTCCTTTGTGGAACACATAGGTGAACAAAGTAAATAGACTGAGAATAGTACAGTTCAGAAAAGCACATGGATTTTTTTCTGTTCATCTTGAATAAAGAGTAAGCTTAGGAACAGCGTCCCTCTTATATTAAATCTTCAGATGTGCATCTTTCCAAAAATTATTTTTTGTGAACTGATTTCAATTCAGTCTTAATACTTTTTCCCTACTAGGGAAGTTCATACAAATCATGAAAGATTGCTGATATTTTTATGTTCTATACAGAAAATTTTTACTTCAGAGTCACTGAATATGCTGAGTTGGAAGTGACAGTAGGACCCACAAATATCTCTGAAGCTGCTATCTTTCATTTATCCGCAAAATCGGGGGAAGCACTACTGATAATACATTTGAAAATTTTTTTTGCACTGTTCACTTATGTTATAAAGATCTGACCATAGCACACTGTTGGCCTATCTGTAGTAATTATTAATAGTAATAGGAAAGAATACTTACTTTGAAACTGACATGTGAATTTGTAAGAAATTAATGTAAAAAAATTTTCAACAGACCCAGAAGCATTTGTTCTGAGTGTTCGAGATGAAGAAGAGAATAACTTTGTCACTGAGCAGCTTCATTCATTCAGCGGTCTGGCTCTGTGGGTCTGGCTGGGTGTGATTTATGATGACAGTGGTAAGATTTAAGCGATTTTTTTTCTTAATAGATTGGAGACAAAGTTTGCAGCATTCAGTGCATGTTTTTGCATGTTTCAGTTTATAACTGAAGTCAAACTGAATGCAAACCTATAATGCTTTATATTTGTAATTATCTTCTAGAGGGAAATAACTGGACATGCTCTCTGTTTCAGTGATAATTAGATCCAATGTCTTCTGTTTAGTCTAGATTTGATTTCCCTGGAAAGCAGGATTTAAAATGGCCAGGATGAGTAATGCTAACATATTTAGCATTAGGTATGGAACTGATTTAGAGTAACTTCCAGTATCGCTGTATTTTTTTCCAAAGTGAATATCTGTTAATGTAATTAATATATTCAAAGTTAAATGGTATTTGTAGACATAATGCCAGTGTTCTAATAAATATGCAATGTTTTCCACAGATAAAGTTCTCAAGTGGTATGATGAAACTCATCTGACTTACAATAACTGGAGGCTGGGAAGACCTATCATAAAGAAGAACAGTTTTTTTGCTGGTGTAAACCTGGATGGGTTTTGGGATATTTATAATTATTCTCAAAGTTGGCACGCCAATCACTATAACATGTACAGTATTCTTGCCTGTAAAATCGAAAGGGGTAAGTAGTATTGGAGTGTTGGATGAGGGTCATAATTTAAATCCTGATTCCTGCTATATAAGACTTTGGTTTTGCTCCTAGTGAAACACATGGCATGGCTGTCATGGGCATCTGTGGGTCACGTGGTCATTCTGTGCATCACTGCTGTAATACTCTGATCAGGAGAATGTGTTTGCTATGCTCGTTTGGCAACTACTGGGTGTTCAAAGTAGTAAAAGTGAACTTACTTGATATTAGCTTTACTGAACACTTTAATGCTTGAGTTACATTGATACAGATGAATTTTAATGCTTTCTGTATCTTCTTTATAACATGAACAAATGCGCAGAACTTGTCTTCTTATTCTTTGAAATAGGACCCCAGCAGCACAAGCCTCCATTGCCCGAGTCTATTCCACATGGAAACAGAACATACAGGATCCTTCAGAAAAAATTAACGTGGTATGAGGCATTGAGAGCATGCAAACAAAATACGAGTGATTTAGCAAGTGTACACAGTGAATCACAACAGTTATTTCTAGAAGATATTGTCAAACAGGATGGTTATCCTCTGTGGCTCGGGTTGTCAGTTCATGATGTAAGTAAATACTGTTGATGACATCTGTAACAGAGCTTGTAAATAATATTTTTGAGAAGATACGAAATATTTTTTTATGCTTCTTTGCAGTTTCTTAGATTCTCTCTTTCATGCAGTGTATTACCTCCTTTTTCAACCCTGTGTAACATACGTTAATATTAAAGGTCAGTGAGATATTTCTTCCAAATCCTTGACACTTAAAATAATACAGTGATCCCACATCATTCCTTGCATCACAGATGTGTGATTTACAGTGCTACGTTTAGAGGCTTCAGACTTTATGGCCCTCTGTAGAATCAGATTCCATAAGCAAATACAGAGAGACTGTGTGGAACTTGCTTAGTCCAGATCAGGACTGGCTCTCCAAAGCAGTTCAGGAACTGACTCTAGCAGGTTATGTGTCCCTTCTCCCAGGAGGCAAAGCAAGAGGCAGCTGCTGATCTTCTTCCTCCTCTGACTGCTTAACTGTGGAGCCAAAAGCCTGTGGCGCTGACCCTGCTCCCCTCTCTAATTGCCAGACCTGGCCATAGTTAGTTGGCAGGAATAGCCCTCTGCAGAGGTGTGGGATTTCTGCGCACGCCTGTTCTACCTCTGGTGTCCTGTCACCTGAGCAGCTCTCTCCACAAGTGACTCCTCACTGTCACGGGTTCCCAGGAATGTATCTGAAGTAGGAGCTAGTAAACCATTCCTCAGATGCCCAGCTTTATTCACTGAGGCCATCTCGACAGTTTAGCAGTTTGCAACGTATCCAGTAACGTTCATAGCAGGGAAGGCAGACTGCTTAAATGAAACAGCAGGATGGAATTAAGTGAAATGTTCCCCTTAGAATAAAACAGGCACATTGCAGGTTTAAACTTACAACGTGCTGTACTTTCTCATTTCCCACAAATAATCAGGATTTCTGTGTTAAGAATTGATTTGAAAATGCGGACTATGTTGTACATTTATTTACTATAGATTTAGATGAGGCCACCTGCACTTTAATTTACCCCTGTACAGGGGACAAATATTGCTACATGACTTAACTCGTGACTGATAAGATTTAAACCACAACCGTACGTAGTTTAAAAGTTGTGGGTTTTTTTCTTTAATTAGGGAAGTAAAGCTAATTTTGAATGGTCAGATGGAAGTGATTTTGACTACTATCCTTGGGAATTAGAAAACTCAAATACTACTGAGAACTGTGTTCTGTTGGATACTAAAGGATCTTGGAACCGTACAAAATGTACGAATGTTGCTGAAGGTGCCGTTTGCTATAGCCCTCCAAACAGTAAGTGTTATTAAGGTTTTGTGTAGTTGTCTTTTGTATTCTATCTTTATACGTTGTATTTAGAAGTAGAAATGAAGGTTGAAATATTACGTGATTCCCTCTTTAAGAAGAGTTTTCTGTCAGGAATGATAAAACGCTTCTTAGTACTTCAGGGAGATTAATTCTCTCCATTCCAGTAGTGAAAACCTAAACCAAACCTGGTTAGTTTTTGTTCACCTGTGATATGAATATGAAATGTATGTATCTTTTCTGAATCAAAGTATTTATCAAATATGTACAACGACCTTCAAAACCCACTAAAAAGCAAGAAAAAAATGTTCCCAAGCCTTTGGGATTTGTCTTATGCTAATTTTAAAACAAATTAATCTGTGACACATGAAGAAGGAATGTAAGCTAATTGAATAATGGTTCTTGATGGGAGTAGTGGTCCTTGTTAATACTACTGTCCTGTTACTCCAGACAGACTGTGCGCAAACGGCTGCAGCAGAAATAACATCAAGTTTCTTTGTCTTTGCAGAGAGGCAATTCCAGCCAGAGCAAGCGAGCAGAGCCTCAGGATGCCCTCAGAGCAGTGGTACCCTACAGTGGGTACAGTACAAGGATCACTGTTACGCGTTTGACATGGCATTCTACAATTTTTCAGTATATAACATGGAAGAGGCTAAGAAAGTCTGCCAGAAACTGAGTACGTTTAGATTCTTTATCACATTAAAACTCGTAATTAGTCCACTGTTTGAGAAGAAATAAAACCCAGCAACCAAAAAACCTATACTGATTATACTTCAATTTGCCATTTTTATTCTTCTTTAGGTTAGGGAAAGTAATAGCAAGTTTTATCTTTGAATATCTGATGAAAATTGCAGGTATCTGCAAATAAAATTCAGGTAGCAAGTTGTAGATGATCCAGAAATTTAAGGCTTAGAGTTTGGAGGAAAACACTTCTATCTGTATACAGCAGTAGTGCTGTTGGCAGTGCTTTCTTGTTATAAATCCTTGCAGTAGCTGCTTGCTAGTAGGGAGCCTGCTAACTTTTCAAATGGTACAAAGCATGTACTTTTATAGATATTAAGGCACATAATATCACTAAAATCTTAATTTTTTGTCAAAGGATTTTATCTCTTCTTTGCTGAGCTGCATGGGCAAATGTATTGCAGAGGTGCTGTTAAGCAGTTTCGTTTATGGAAGTTTTAATCACCTTAACTGAGAAGTTAGTGACTATCATAACTTTCTTTTATGGAATTACAGTGTGAAGCTGAACTCACTATTTAGGATGAAAAAGAATCAGTCCTGGATTCAGTTTTCTATTGAGTCCAACTTGGTCTGATAGTTGAAAGTGAACTTTCTCTAAATTAAGCTTCTGGCTTGTAAAGGATGGATACTCGCTGAGCATGTCTATAGTATACCCTTTCCTCCCTCTTATTCCTTATTTACTCTAACACTGTATATAAGAACCTGAGGCACAATGAGAGGATTAATTTAGGAATTAACTTGACTCAGCAAAATGCTGAGCTTTTGTTCAACTATATTTTTGAAAAGGGCTTATTACTTGGACAAGGCTAGTAATTTTCAATGGGCATATCTTTTGATATCTTCCATGTAGGTAGTCTGCCGCTGTAGACAAGTTTACTCCCATTTTATATTTTATAACCTACTAGAATAATCAGTCATCTAAAGCCATCTTGTATAACATGCTGCATTTTAGGGGATGGGAGGTTCATGTCTGTATTCTGAAGGTTACTTCAAGCTTCTTTTACAAGCCCAGATCAGCAAATCTTTTCCCACAGTAATTGTTCCCACAGAAAACTCAATGTACAAGCACCATGAAAAATCTTGTAAGTTGCAATTCTGACTCGTTTCCTCTGCCACTTAGATCCTTCAGCAACCCTTCTGACTATAGTGGATGCTGAGGAAAATGCATTTGTGAGCAAACACATAAGGGAACATGATCTCATCACCAAGAATGTATGGCTTGGCCTGGCTCAGAACTCCAAGGGTAAGAAGTAGCAACCATGTGTGAGCATTAATGTTTCATGTGATAAATGAAACTGCATAAATCCTCGACTAAGAATAGTTTCATAGTGTTGGTAAGCCTACAGTAACTTCTGCTTGAGGTTGGAATCCCTTATTTAACATTATAAAGCCCTTTGGACTTCATTGAAGTAAAATCTCTTCCTATTGCACACCTAGGGTAATCAGGAGTCACTGAAAATCATTTTTCCCAATGCTGCTATTGGTGCCTAATGGTTAGGCTGCAAATGCATCAATGGCTAAAGGGCTAGAGAAGAGATGTGGCTAAAAGTTACTTGTTCATATTTACTGTTTTTAATATATGAGATGGATAGTCCGCCTTGTTCCTTTCAGCAGTGTAAAGAAGTCAACAGATTGTGAATGACACTGTGTAGCATTACAGCATGTTTTGGTGATCTAAACTAAGCAATGTGTTTTCCCAACAGGTCAGTCCCTGAACTGGCTGGATGGCTCATCAGTTAATTATGTCAACTGGGAGAATAAAACTGCAGAAGCCAATGAAAAATGCAGTGTTATCATGTCCAGAACTGGCACATGGTCCAAAGTTGACTGCAGTCGTAGTCAAAGCAGAGTGGTTTGCAAAGCTCCTTTAGGTACGGAGGCATTGCCTTTAGTGGAGACTTAATTTTGTAGAGGCTATTTTCAGGGTTTTCTGGTTCGTTGGGTAAAGTCTGTGTTGAAATAACTGAAGTGCAATTCACAAAAGAACCCATCAAGTACCTCTGCCTAAGCAAGAGCCTTCTGTTGTTGTTTAGCCATAAAATTGCATTCAGAGACAAATTGTCTAGGAATTTACTTCTTCTGGCTCCCACTGTCCAGTCAGTGGGTAAGGGAGAGAACTGAAATATCCACTTAAAAGTGAGCGCAGAATAGTTGCTATTGGTTCTTACCCCAGGGTATCTGTCATGGGTGAGTCTGTGGAGGTGGAAGCAGAGTTCTGCTTGTAAGAGATGCTGAGTAAGCAGGTACTGAAGATTGTGTTTTCAGTCTTGCGGAGGCTTCTGGAAAAGAGCTCCAGAAAAAGGCTCAGGCCGCACGTTACTTCCTCATGCTCTGCTTTGTACAGGAAAGAGAGCAATTACCTGAGCATTAAGCAAGCAAGTTCCTGAGAAGCAGTGGAATCTTTCTGATTTTGTATACATTTTCACTGAGGTGGAAATGCAGGAATAGATTTGACTTCATGCTGCTAAGGAAGACCTCAGTAAGATCTTTTCAGTCTCAAAGAAGTATAATTATCTTCCATTCCAAGTGCTTCTATCCAAGAGTCCAGGACCTCATTAAATTTATGAGGTATACAAACCTCTAAATGACTGCAGCATTTACAAGTAGATTTTTTGACCTCTGGAGGTCCCTTTCAACCTAAATATTAGTAAATTAACAACAAAATTATCAAAAATAAGCTAATGCGTTCCCATATGAATCAGTGTCTAACTTACCATGTGGTGAGACGAAGACCATTAATATGATGGAGTTTGCCTTGACTTTAACTAAATGCATGCAGGAAGAGTGTAGAGTTGCCGAAGTGACAAAATATTCTTGCCAAAATTCTTACAGAATAACTGTTTGTCTTTTGTTCTGTTTCAGGTTCTAATCACACTGGTGTGGCTGTAGCATTTGCCCTGCTAGTTATCTTAGTCTTTGCTGGTGGACTGGTGTTCTATCTCTACAAAAAAAAGCGTCTTCACTGGAGTGCCTTCTCTTCAGTACGCTATCAAAGAGGGATGAACGATGACGAAACCGATGATATGTTCACAAAAGATAGTTATTAAGAAACTTCCTTCTGGTTAATTTAAGAAAGAACTTCACTGTGTGAAGCCATAAGAAATTAGCTGCTTGATGTTTTATTACTTCTTTTTGGAAAAGTAATAAGGTTATGAATGGAGGCAAAAATTCTTTTATATGCAAGTGCAATTTTCTGATAAAAAGTCAAAAGTAATTATTTACATTTGGCCTCAGCCTTTCAAGGTGCAAGGTTTCTAGAGTTCTGTTGTATTTTTTAATTTATAGCATTTTCTCTTTTTACTGGAAAGAGCTTTTAATGGAATAAATTAATGCCAACAGCACTTCATGCAACATCACTTTAATGAATACACTTAAAATTTATTTCCCCCAATACTCTTATTTATACTAGGATTAAATGCCTAACTTTATAGTTACCAACCTGTAACTTTATAGGTGAAATATGTCATCTGTCCCAGAAGATAAGAGATGTCTAAGGAAAGACTGAAAAAGAATATATGGTAAAAAAACTTGTGTACATAAATGCTAAAAATACTTGAGTATTTTACATAAAACTTAAACTTGATTTTTATATGTGATGTGTCACTGTAGCCTTTCCTATGCACTCCAAAGAAAGCTATAAAGGAAAAAAGGGAAGACAGAGTTGTATATATTAATTACTAAATGATTTGATCAGTTAATGTTTTGAAAAAGTCTTTTGACTTTTTTAATGCATAGTACAAAGCACAGGCGCATTTACTTTTATGAAGGAGGATATGCAAAAGACCAAATCCATTCTGCATGTGGTGGTGTCATGAGATGGTAAATAGGAATACATTTGGACAGACGTGCTGAGAAGAGTACTACTGATTTCTCTGAAGCAGCGGTGCGAGGTCACGATGTTCAACTGCCTTTTTTTCCTGCAGTTTACATATGTTGATGGCACTTTTCTTTGTTCCTGTTTGCACTATTTTGATAAGCAAATGTTTATCATTTGTGTTGAGAAATAGAGAACTCTTTAGAGATACGATTTTGAGCCTGTTAAAACATCAGCCTGAAAGGGGCAAGTTAAAGGAGCCATTGTGGTAGTTTGCTGATCAAAGAAGTAAAGCACTTTTGTTGTTTGTTTGGTACTTTGGGCACAACTGTGAACAGTTGTTTTCTGAGATAACTTGCAGAAAAAGTAGTTATGATGCTAGTTAGTGTGTAATGAAAATAACCTTCATTCTTCAGCTTACCCTGGTATGAGAAGTGATTGAAACATTGCAAAGCCTGGTTCCTGTTGTCTTCTGGTTAAGCTTATATGCCTAAGTGCTTTGCCAAATGACTTTTAACTTAATGGACTAGAAAAAGTGTTGGTTATTGTCTTTTTCTACCTACAGTAATAAGTGGGGAGAGTTATTTAGAAGTTCCCATGTTTTGAGATTTACTAGTTTTATAGGTGTTTATACTTTGAGCATTTTTAGGTGTGAATCTGAAATGTAAAGTGGCAATTGGTAGTAAAATGCTAATTCAATACAAAAGAACATATACTTTTTATTAAAAATTGTATATTTTATTCTTATGAATGATGTAAATAATTTTTTAAGGCCCCATTTCTCATGTTTGTTTCATCATACCCAAGTTGTCTAATCACTGGTAAGTCTTTTTTGAGTAAGCACAATGGCCTTAGTGTGGGTGAATAACCCACTTCATTTGAAATACACAGAAAGATTATTTAGGAATACTGTTATTGAAAGAATAAAGTTAAATAAACCACTAAACTGCTTACACTGGTTTTATTTCCATGGAAGCAGTTATCAGAGCTAAGGTACAGCTCATTAATCACTGGGTAAAAAAGCACATAGCAGGGGGTGTGACTGGAATTAAAGCAGGTAACGATAAAAAAACTTTAGAGATAATAAATATCTTTGATGTATTTAAAAAGAATACTGGTAACTTTCTTTTTGCCGTTGAAAACTTAGTTGAAAAACTTAGTTTATCATGGAACTTGGTTATACTTAGCTTTTATCAAGCTGCTTCAGGCTTACACAGTAAGGGAACATTGTGCCATTTTGTTTTAATCAAGGTGTAGTTCATTAGCACATCAAGGCCCAAATTAACTCCAAAGCAATGTATAAAGGCTTCCAAGATAACTTCTCATAAAATATGGGCAAAGTTAAATTACTTCCAGCCAAATTAACACTTGCAATTAAAGTGTGAGATGTATTCATTTTAAGTACCATATGAAGTCTGGATTCCAGAGCTTCAGAATCTGCAACTGCTGGTCAAGGGGCAATGTTATTTTTATCTCCAGTAATGGCTTGCTGGGAGAAACATCCTATTGTGTAAGATGACTAACAAGGTCATCTGCTTCACAAACATTACTGAAGATGATGCACAGAGAAATGACAGCAGAGAAATGAAGTGCTTTCCCAGGTCCCAGAGCAATGGAGTTGAGAAAGCATCCTTCATCCCAGAGCCCACACTGCCAACTGTGGGACCTCTAGGGAAAAAGTACACAACTTCAGTTCCTCTTCCTGAACTTTGCCTAGTCCCTGGAGACTCTGGGTCGTGGAAAGGTTGATCCACATCTGCCATTACACCAGCCAGCATTTTTATTTTAGCATTATTACTGCATCAATAACTTAATTGACACAGAAATCAACAAGTGTTTACACTTGAGCACCGTTTGGGCCTGATGCTTTTGTTGTACTTTTCATCATTTTTTCCCTTAAACCAAATGCACCATCTGCTCATAGCTCTGGACATATGTTATACATCTAAACATTTCTGAAAGGAGGAAGTAAATTGCGTGGCCTGCCAGTGGTAATTTTTTTTGTGTGGCTGCGAATAAACAAAGACCATACATTACAATTTTGTTGCTAAAAGTCAGTTTGGACCCTTTATGGGTCTGCTGTTGCTGTGTGTTTGGAGCACACTGGGACTAACTAAAAGGTAGTCAAATTCCTTCTGTTGTCAAGAAGTACATAAAGTTCTTATTGACCAAATTAAACAGATTTTGCACAGTTTTAAAGCAAGAACTATGAGCAATATTAAAGAACTAAGCTTAGGAAAAGCAGGAGAGTAAAATTCAATTGTCACTCTAATGGACCTTTCCCATTTAGTTCCGGAGTTTTAAGATGGGAGTTGGCAAAGCACTAAAGAAGGTAATTTTGTGTTAATAGCAAATTAACTTCCAAATGGTACATAGCATAAATGCCATTATAAAATGTTGTTATATTGGGTTTATTCCTTTATGGCTAAACCACAGCAATGATATTTTCACATTGAAAACTCCTGTGCACTCTATTGTAATATCTGTCAGTAACTAAGATTTTTAAGATTTAGAGGGGTAGGAGAGGATACCAGATGAGGTTTTTATTGTGATTATGCAGTCATGCAACACAGGCTGTAAGTCCTTATGGATTTCTTTTTGCCAATGCAGCAGGGACTGTAATTACAAACAGAACAACAGTTGTTTTTTTTTATTTTGCTACTTTTCAGCCTAAATAGAATAATTTACTCCAAGGTGGCTTTTAAAAAAGTGGAATTTCAGCAATACAAAAGAATTATTTCAAAATGTGTTTTCTTCACTATGCTGACACCTTATGTGTGCATTTTTTGTTAGAATCAATGAGAACAGATCTTTTTCTGCAGTCTCGGGACACTCATATGGATAGTAAGAGTACTGCTCCAGCTTTGTACAAAACTTCACTTTTCAGATGTTACGTGTTACAGTTTCCCTTAAAGAGATGATATAGAGCAGATAATTTTACAAAACCACGGTGCTATACTTCATAAAAGCTAACAAGCCTTTATGCATAGTCAAATTAAGCTTTAAAAGCAGTGGGCTGAGATGATTTTACAAATATGCATGATTGAATGTCATCCCCATTAGCAACCGAACTGCTTTCTCTTTCATTGAAATGTCTTTATTTTCATAAACACGATCTGGGTATTTGAAGAGCACCTTGTGTTAGGCGAGAATGAATTATATGTGTGTGTGGCTAATAGAAGTCACGTTTACCCAGGATCAGGAGCTGCTTTGAGGGCTGGGTTTCTGAAATTCCATCTTTTGTTGTCTCCTATGGCCACCATTCTTCTTTGTACCTGTTTTTTCTCCTATCAGCTCTGCACCAAATGGAGAACACACCACCATAGACACAAGAGCCAGTCAGGCAGCCTTAACACCACTGCAAGCTGCCAGGAACAGAGACCAGAAAGCACCACTTCCTATACACAGCAGCAGCCACAGGCCTGAAACACATGGGATGAACACACCAACAGCCCCACAACACCGCCACAGGCTGCAGAGAAAAGGCCAGAACAGCCACTCCGGACAGCTGGCATATCCTCTAACAACAGCACACCACAGCCTTAGCAGGTCTGTTCCCCTCCTCTGCAAGCTCCTCTCCCCTCCTTCAGCAGCTCTCTTGATCCTTGCCCAAGTGCTCACAACACAATGAGGAGTTTGCTGTGGACATCAGCCAACTCCCCCCTCTTCCAGCCCCGAGGAACTCCTTCCACACCTCCCCTCCTTCTTCAGCCAGGGCACCTCTTACCAGGCAGATAAAGGGCATTTGTAAATGCTTAAAGGCCTTTGTACCCCACACCAGTCTCACCTTGCAGGCCTTCCTTTGTATTGCTTAGCTCAAAAAAGGCAACTTACCAAGATTCAGCCATCCTGGGGGAGCTGGGAGGAGGTTGCTCCTGGTTTAGATACTCTTGTGCCCATGGGCACACCCTGACAGGGCACAAACGTGGAGCAGCTGAGTTGCCCTCAGCCTCACACTGCAACAGGAGAAAGAAGTAAGGCAGGTAAGTTGCTCCTGCTAATGTGTGTGTGTGGCTCAGTAGTGGACCTGCTAGAACTGCCCAGTGCTTGTAAGTCAGTCAGGAGTTACAGGTGTTTGCTTTTACAGGAAAACGTGTTTATATTGGTAATCCTGAGCCCTCAGAGGAAGTCCTGAGGCACCATCGTGCAGGGGCCAGCGCCTGAGAGCTGCAAGGGGCCCCAGACCTGTCCCTGGGTGCAGCATGGGCAGGAGGTGGAGCTGGGATCACTACCAGCCAGCTGCGCTCCATAGCCAGCCCAGCAGCCTGAGCCAGAGCAGGGTAGTGAATGTCTGTCAAGAACCAAGATTCACCCAACTTAATGCATGTGTCCCGATTGTATTCAGACCTAAACACCGGTGCGGAGTCCAGGCGCCCCATGAGACTGAGTCCTCCCCGGTGTGTGTGAAGGCTGTCCCGTGGAGCTGAAAGGCAGTGCTGGACGGGCGGGTGGGGGTAAGTAACTTTCACTCGCTATTGAGTTACTGGCATTCACCTCGGTGTTGACGGTGGCACAGGGCCAAAGTGTATATCCAGTTGTGCATTAGGAATCTTCAGTATAAAAAGTGGCCAAGAGCCTAGCAAATTTGCATTCCACCAATTTAGGAGTTTATATTTTACAGTGGGGGCTGGAATTCATGCGTGAGGGATTTGCTTAAAGGCCCAAGGGGAGAATGAAATTTTGAGGCCAACGCACAGAGTAATTATAGAACAAACAGCCTACATGGTGAAAGGCTGTGTGTTTTAGAACAAGGTATAAATAAACATTTGAAGTTTACAGACAAACTGGTTTAATAACTAGACACATGAGCTTGTGATACGACTTACCAGAGGCCGTGTCTTTGCGTATAAACCATTTTGTGTTTATGGTGTAGGTGCTGCTTATAAATTGGCATGAAACTAGATCACATAAACATTAGAACATTCAAACTTGAATTAACTATTGAAGAAATGCTGGGGTGGAGTCCCAAAGGGACTGCACATTACACTGACAAGGTGTTCAAACAGAATTAAAAAGGGAGTGAGAGAGTGCTTTTAGTTGACTGCCTCGGGTGGTTGGTTATTCACAGCTGCCACTCATAAATGCATTTGTGCATGTTGCTGTAGTCATGCTGGACCTGCAGTGGTGCATGTTTGTTGTCATGATAGTGATGTATTAGATGAAACAAGTGCAATTTGAAATTCAACAGCTGCACGGGAGAGAGACTGCCTAGCTTGTTCCTGCTTAAATTGATGGGGACCAGGGCTGGCCTCTGAGTTTTACACTAAGAAAAAATTCAGCTTCAGTTGGCGGCAGCCCAAGAGGCAGTGAATGAGAGGGACAGGCCATGCCAGACACGGCAGAGAAATGCTTTGTCACAAGAGGGATATTCAGGAGAGACATGAGGGCCCTGCAGCCTGGGTTTGGTTTTGACACCCTCGACCCAAACAACCAGTAGCTGCCTGTGTGTGACATAAGGCTTTCTAAGCAGAAAGTAGGCAGAGCCAGTGTGGTTTTGGAAGCAAACAGCTGAAGAAAGAAAAGCAACTACTGAAGTAAGCAGAGGCAGTTCCGGCCTTGAATAAAGACCTAGAAAGTCTATGCAAGGTGATAAAAATGGAGAAAAAAGAATATTTGAACAGTTGGAGATGAAATTGCATAGACCAATCTGCAGGGTCCCAAGGCTCTCAGAGCACCCGGCCAAGGGATACAGGAGAGTAGGATGATGGAGATTATGCATCACTGCTTTGTTTCCATACCTGTGCACGGATTGAGGGAACTTTTATCTGCTGGTGGGATAGTCTGTTTGTATTGCTGCCCCCAGTTCTGATTTACGACTTCAGGGACACCAGGTCTTAGGTGAGCACCATGGTCAGGTCATGCAATTGTGTGGGAAGTGCAGATGGCAGCTTATGTGAGCTGGAAGTAATTTTCTATTATTAGTGACTTTGGAGGTGCTGAAGAGAATGGATGGAGGTGATCCTGCAGGTTAGGCCTTGGAAGATGATTCACTCCTTGTGCTGCTTTCACCACAATACCCATCTCTGAACCACTGGAACATCTCCCACTGCCCAAAGTTGTGACGCATCCCCAGAGAGAATGGCAGAAGCTGGAAACAAACCTTCCCCGTTGTAGCAGCAAACTATTTTCTGTAATTCACTCCAAAGGCAAAATTTGCTTCTGTGATGAAGGGTTGTTTTATCCTCATGCCAATGATGCCTACTTTTCACTTAAAAGTTCTAAATGTTAAGATCTCTGAGTAAACACCTTAACAGGGGCACACAACGCCCGTGAGTGAATACAGCGTGTGCAATCCAATAATTTATTAAACTTTCATCCTGTAAAGCCAGTTACAAATTAAAAAAGACAGAAGAAGGAATTCTGTAATAGAAATGAGCAAAGTTACAACAAATAGTAGTGGAGTTATGTTTCGAGTGGGTTCAAGCTGCCTGCAGCAACCCAACAGCTAGTGCAGAGTTAGAACAGGGATAATAAAGGCTAGTCTGATACATAAGAGATTGAGTCAGTGTATGGTCCTATACAAAGTGTTTGTTACTTCTCAGGTTGCCTCTGCATTCCTGTTCTCTCTCTTGTGACCTGGTCATCTTTTTATTCCTTGGGACAACAAGGGGGTGTTTATAGGATCCTTCAGTAAAGCTATTTAAGGCAAAACTCCGGCTGAAGTATGATGCACAGCAGTGGCTATCCTCTTAGGCTGATCATGTGGCAAGTGCACGGTGTTTGCACATGCTGCAGTGTAGTGGAAATGAGAGAAGAGCATGGGTTATGTACAGTGTTTCTTCTTGTACTGTCAACCTCAAAACTACAGTGTTCTGTGGCACAGTGTTAGTGACATGGCACAATCTCATGATGAGCTGGAATGGAACCTGCCCCATACTAACTCCCACTTTTCTTTTCTATGAAATTTCTCTTTCATAGCTAATAGGCTTTAGCTGCTACTTCTTCAGAAATCGAGACAGCCAATTTTAGATGCGGAACAAGGCCCACATTACATACAGTTCTGCAGTTTCATTAAGAAACAGAATGGGCCTTTGAATTCTGGGATCCCAAGACAAGACAAGGGTCATAGAAAATGGCTCATCACCAGCTTTCTTGTTTTCTAATTCAACTAATTTATGATGTGACTGATACCAAATATTGTTTTAAACACTGAAGTCAAGTTTCTGAGGTCAAGAGACTGAAGATGACTACCATCTTTCACAGAGAAGAAAAAAATTCTGCTTCTTCAAACTGCAGGAGCTATAAATACCTCCGAGCAGTTGTTTTGGGAAAACAGCATTGTTTTCAAGTTCTGCTAAGGACAAGGGACCTAGGAGGAGACTGGAAGGGGATTTGGGGATTCCATAATCCAAGCAGTTCCTGTTAAAAGTGAATGATGGGTTTGACATCTGCTTACAGTTGTATGGAGAAGTGAAAACCTTACCTATAAAAATTTATCTAGGCATCTATTCACTAAGTAGGAAACAGTTCACTTTAAAGTTCAGGGACCCCAGTCATCCTAAAATCCCATCTAGAGAAAGAAGGATCTTAACACAGGCAGGCTGGCCAACATAAACCTCCAACCTCCATCTAATACCTGGAGTTTGTAAGAGAGCTCTTTTGGAAATGCTAATAAAACAATCTCTCTCTTAGGCTGTACAGGGGAAAGGCAGTCTTTTTTTTTTTTTTAGCCAATAGGTGCTGCTTACAATGTGCCTGGAATCGCAGTGGTACCAGTCCCAAAGATTTTCTCTTATGTTGGAGTATTTAGTAGTTTAACTGAAAGTGCCACTTTTTGTAGTCATGTACCTGTGAACTTTTATTGGAAGGTAAAGGATCATCTTGGGTGTTTTTATTTGTTTCTTTGTTTAATGCTCTCTCATGTAGGGTTTGACCTCTCCGTTGGACCACTTGGCTTCAACTACACAAAGGCATTTTCTTTTAAAACCAGATCAGATCATTAGCATATCCTGAAGAAGAAAAAAAACCAAACCACAGTGACTTGTATTTTAGATTTGCTTGCAAAATAAATAAAACAAATATTCTTTTAGCAGACTATGCTATGATCACATGATCTCAGATGTCTGCATGTTCAAAATTCAGAAGGAAGCTTAAGTCTGTCTCCTGTCTTGCAGAAATGATTCTTGTGAATTTTTCTGCCAGTATGACAGGTAATGGTGAAAGCAGCGAAGAGGACACTGAAGGAGAACGAGGATACTTCTGACTTTGCTTCTTTAAGGTACATTGTTCATCAAACAAGCAAGGGGAAAACAAGTTCTGGGTCATTAGTGTTTAACAACAGTTTTTACTGTTTAATGTCTTTGGGCAGAGGTGCAAATCCTATAGTACTGTAGATGTCACTTCAGGTTTTGAATACAGTAGTCAGCTGAATTCTGAGAAAACATCTTTGCTACACTTGTGCTGGCAAGTTGCAAATACTCATCACTAAACTACTGCCAGTTCATTGGTATCACCTAGTCCAGATGCTTGCGTGACTGTCCACACTGGTGGCTGATTTGACACTGCAGCGTTTCTTCACAATCATGTTGATGTATGCTTTCATGATCTTTATTATCTCGCCCACCTGGAGAGAGAACACAGTAACAGAGATAAAAACCTCGGTCCACTGAGGCATACAGGACATTTTGCTGAAAAAGATTCCCCTTATCCAAAGGCATGGCACAGTAAATTTTGCATGCAATACTAAAAGTGAACATGACAGTAAGAGAAGAAATGCTTGGCAAGTTTGTGCTCTGTTGTAGCAACACTTAAAATGTTTTTTATCTGAAAGAAAAGCAACTTCAGTGCTACAAATCTTTTTTTTTCTTTTTTATTTTCTTTTTTTGAATTTGTGAACTCCCCATTCATATACTGGAAGGGAATGAAAAAAACAGGCACAGTCATAAGCACCCAAAACTGGAAGTTCTCAATGCACTGAAAGACCATTCAACCTCCTTTGCCTTCTAACCAGCACATTTGTTTTCTGTTTATCCCTGTATTCAGTAAGAAGTACCATGCCCTTTAGGCTTAAGGTACCCTTCATCTCTTCCCTTGGCTGTCTAGTCCATTAGTCAAGAGTTCTTGCACAGAAACCTGTCTATTTCTTGGAGCTTAACTGAAGTGGCAGCAAAACTGCACATACAGTTAAGTCTTGTGCTTTCACTTACTTGGGATGTTTCAAAGAACATTTCTCTCTCATCCACTGTAATTTTGAAGGTGTTAGGCTGTGGTGCTCCGAAGAAAACAATGTGCTCATACTGGAAAGTTTCTAGTGGTTTAGGATCCCCTCTTTTGTAGACAGACACATTCTCTGTGCTGACTCCAAGCCAGAGATCATTGGGAAATCCACCTTCCTTGCACTGCAGAAAGAGAAAAATGACCTTTTGCATAAATGCAGTGGAGAATCAAATAGTTTTTGACTCAAGGAAAAGCCCTCTGTTTCTAATTTCTGTAGGACATATTAACTCTTCACCCCAATACAAAAAATGTCTGCAGAAGGTATGTTGGAGGCACTTCTGCTGCGACAATTCAGAAATGACATGAGTAAAATACTAGTTGAGTAGTAAATAACTGTAATAGCTAACAGTTCTTCTCAGATTTTAAAGTGATGTAGCAAGTCAATATTCCACTTCTTATTTTACAGATAATATAGTGAGTGCAAGCAACTTCCCATGGTGATCCACCTAGGCAGCAACAAAACGGATAAAACTGGAACTGTGAATTCCTACTCCAGCAGGCTGAGCACAGTGCTGTAAGTGTCCCAGTCTGAGCAGTTTCTGTTGAACTGCTGCAGAACAGGATTGCACTTTTTGCTGGTAAGGACAACAGAGTTTGGTTTTACTTTTGCTTTCAGTAGCCACTGCTTTTTTAACCCCTCCCTTTCCCAAATTCCCATATTTCATTGTTATTCTATTGAAATGGGAATCCATTAACTCCCTTCATTTACCATGATGTCCCAGCTTGCTTGCTCTGTGCTCTTTGCATCACAACTCTTGGGTATGTGGTACTGCAGGCTTACCCTGAGCTTACAAAGGCAAAATGCATCCAGTTACTGAAATTCCCTTCTGCTGCTGAGCAATGAGATACACACAGCTCTATCTGTTCCTCAGACTGATGCCTTTCCTTGGCTGTAGTTTATAAATTGCTCACCTCAACATCAAAGAGTGTTGACCCGTAACCTGGCCATTCCTTTACGATGGACATGTATTTCACCATGGCCTGATGCTGAGAGAGTCCCTGCAGCTTTGACCATTTCTGTGCTATGCTTGCACGAGCAGCTGAAAGCTCTTCCTTCACCCACATCTCCATCATCTGCTCCTCTTCTACCTTCTGCTTCTTTACAGACCCTGTCTTGAAGCTACGTTTCAATGTCCCTTCAAGGAAGCTGGTCCGTCTCCTCTCCAAAGTATGACTGCTAGTGCCACTGCTCTTTGTTGAGTGCAGTATTTTGGATTTCAGTCTGTTAACTGGGTAGATTCCATCAAGGGTCCAACTTATTTTGGAATAATCTCCATGAAGATACTGAAGCCGCAGAGCTGCTAGGCGCTGCAGCGTGTCCTCTGGTGCAGGAAAATGACCATCTATGAGGCTTTCATGAGCCTACAAACAAACAAAAAGTCCCCCAGACTCATTAGAAAGCAGAAGCACACTTTATTCACAGCTGGGCCCATGTACAGACTCCTATGGCATCTGCTGATCCCAGTAGGAAAGACACAATTCAGGTGGTCATAGCAGACATTGCAATAAGTAAGTCGAAGTCTGCAACTGGTCAATGCGGGGGAAACACCCCTTTCTGCAAACCTGGACAGGACAAAGATCTCTGAGGAGCTCCTACCCTGCACAAGAAGTCCTACAATGAGGACCATTTATGTCTGGAACAGATAAGAGAATGGAATTGAGGCAATATGGTTTTGTTCCGTACCAGCTCCTGTGTGGAGATTATATTCAACACCAGAGTCAGATGTGATAAATTCAGGACTCTCAACCTCAGTTTCATTACACAAAAGCACTTCACACCTCTTCCTCTTTCACTTGACATCTCCCCCAATCTTCTTGCGTCCCTTTGCCCGCTTTTCTGTTAAATCTATTTATGGGGGGTTTTGTCACGTCCATCTAATGCCTGGGTAACACCTACTCTGTGACTTCTCCTTGCTAATTGAAGCTGTGTAGACTGAAAGCCTTGTCAACAGGGACCTTGGTACAACTGAGTTTCCACAGAGCACCATGACATCTTGTTTTCAACTGTTCTCTAGACATTCTATAATTGACAATACTTGATGTTCATTTCATCTGTGTGATGAATATGCCACCCATTTGATTATCAGTGAGTTTAAGTCTTTGTTTCTCTGCCTTTAATAACATCTTTAATAATTTTCACCAGCTATGAATTTCTGAGGCAAGGTCAGTGTTCATTAGAAGTCATACAGATGGGACAAATCACACAGCTGGGTGCTGCAGTCAGTTAAGTTTTATAACCCCAACTGGCTCTTTCATACCAGCAGCATCAATGTGCTATGGAGTATAGTGACTAAAAAACACTCAAAATACTTGTCAGATAAAGATTGTCAACTACGTTCTCTTTTCCTTTGTCTGTAGTACTCTTCTAGAGCCTCTCTGTAATCAAAAGAAATTGCCCAAAGGATAGGTTTCATACTTAATTCTGGTAAAACCCCAAGGATGTGCTGTTCTTTTAAGCTCATCTGCAGACTTTCCAGTTTTCTTTACATTTATGCTCTGTGAGCAGCTACTTTCAATGATTCATCTTGAGTTATTATCCAAATTTCTATGTCTTTTAAAAGTAAAGTTTAAAAACATTTTATTATCATTGGTCTTACTTTTTTTTTTTTTTAAGCCTTTGCCAGTTTTCTTGGTTTTGTTCTCATACTCCTCTTACCTAGAAAACTTCACAGCGTACCTGCTGGGTACACTGCAGGCAAAAATCCAAAACACTAATTCTTCTGTTCCAAGCAACATTCCCTCTTCTAATGAAAGGTAAGCCAATTTTCTGTATGTTCATGTGCTTCTGCCACCCTGGAAACCAAGTAACTCTCCTAAGTGAGCTTACCTGCTCAAACATGAAGGCAAATTCCACCCCATCTTTGGGAACGTTCTCAATATCCAAGAAGCAATAAAGCTTAAAATACAGTTGCCACTGTCCCTCCTCTTCTTCTTCCGAGCCAGCAAGTCTGTAAGATATGAAAGAGAATGAGAAGGGAAAAAAACAGTAAGGAGAAGCACCACAGTACTGGGATGTCCACAGTGCAACTCTCAATCTGAAGGTAACCCTGGATTCTGAAATCCAGTGTTACATCCAACTAGGAATTAAAGGTTTTATGAAACAATCTTCTACCTCTCAAACTTGGCCAAGATATCAGCCACAATCACCCGACTTTCCACAGCACGGTCAACCTGCTGATTATGTTCAAAAAGCGCAAACATATTCCGACTGTCCTCCATTGCTAAACCTCGGATCAACTTCTCAACCACCTGAAAAATTGGAGAGAGACAGATCACACAACAGGTATTACATACACTTTCACAATAAAGAATCAGTACTTCTTCAGGACACTCATTATTTCATACACCTCCATCACATTTCTCCCTTAGTTACCTCGTTTTCAGAATAATGAATACTAACCCTAAAAGATGATTCCCTGTACTTATATTTGATCATCCTCGCTTTTCTTCTCTGAACCTTTTCAATTTTCCCTTTTTAAAAATCTACCCTTTTTAAGATGGGGAAATTAGAGCTCAATACAAGATATAGGCACCTAATGGATTCAGATGTCATGAGAGTCTCAGTTCCTCTAATAACAATTCCATGTTTTCCTCTGTTGAGCACTAATGTTTTCACAGATATGACTACTGAAACTTGGAATCATGCTTTTGACCTGCTAATGATGAAGTTACTGCTAGAATATCCCTTTAAGAAAGATTCCATTATGAACCGGAATTTCTACTTGTCCAGAAAACTGTGTTTAGCAAGTCTTCAGAATTTGTACCTTTCCAATTGATAGAACACCAGAACTGTTTAGGTTTTGCAACACAATTGTCAGGTGATATTCTACAACCTGGGAACTGGCTTTGCAGAATAAGCTGAAATTTCCCTACAGCTGCAGCAAAATTGTTATAATTAAAAAAAAAAAATAAAAGAAGAGAAATTGGACATGAATGGGAAGAAGGTGTCTCTTCATCTGGTTAATGCTACTAATGCATTACCTCCCCTGCGCTGGTGTGGGAGTTGATGGTTATTTTACAGGAGCCGCCGCCATGGCAGTACACTGTCGTGGTCATTTCTTCACGGGTGAGAAGAGCCTGTATTTCCTCCTGGGAGGGCACAAACTCCCTCGTCTTTGTTCTCTTCAGGGAGTCACTTATGAATTGTGCATATCTGTCTATTTCTGAGTCTGGAAAGAGGTCTTTTACCCTAATTGTAAAAAGAAGTAAAAAAAAACTCCATTATACAGTGAATGACACATTACCATGAAACTTGTAAAGAGTTTGGTAGAGATACTGATGTCAAGTGCAACCACAAGAAATACAAGCTTATTTCCTAAACCGTACAACCTGCTTTTACTAGTCATTTCAAAGTCACTTCAGTGACATTGCTCAGCAATGTGTGAAATAGGCAGTTCAAATTATCAGGAGTTTAGTACCAGCTGGAGACAGTATGATTGACTATCTCAGTTTACAAAACTGAGAATAAAAACTATGAAATCAAATGTAAACTTTTTTTTCATTTATTCTTAGTGTTTTTTTCATTTGCTGGCTGTGTTTGAGCACTTTGACAGTATGTTTGAGACCTAAGAAGATAGAAAGTAGATGCCTGTACACAGTTCTCTTCCCTCCAAGGCCAGCAGGTCTACGTATAAAATTATCTGCAACGGCAGTGATAAAACTATGAAATGGCTACATCGAGTGTTCTTCAGCACCTCTCAGACTCAGGCCCTGGGTGTAGCTATTTGGTGTATTGACACAAAATTCATCTCACTCTCCTCTAGCTTGGAAGGAATTAAACAGATTTTATTGATCTTTCTCATCATTAAGAATAGAGTGAGGATACAAGGCTGCAGCTCAGCCCCAGTGCAAACTGCTGTGGAAAGCTGCATTAGATGCTGAAGATGAATTGGGAAGAAATGGAAATTACTTAGTTCATGAAAATGGGAGGCTAAAGCAGATAAAAACTGCAAATTGTAAGCATCATGTGCTTAGTTAAACGAACATTGAAAAATTATAATTTGCATTTACAGTGTATCTCCTACTCCACAGAACCCATCTTGCCTGTGCCAGCTGCAGGGTAGTACATATTTCAATGAATATGAAAGTTCGGTCCTCACTTTTCCGGCAGGTTGATAATGTTTATATGTATGTTAGTAAGCAGAAGGTCATCAGCCGTAAATCCACTGTAACACAGTCATGGTATTCTGTTTGGGTAACTTACATGCCACATCCTTTTGACACAACGGATGGATGGCAAGGGGGGAGTTTGAATACACAGAATAAGTGGTAGCAACAATTGTGCACAAGGGTAGGAGGCTGGAACACCACAGGAAGATGTTTGCGCAGGAGGAGGGCAAGATGGGTAACTACAACAGGTAGTGGAAGATAAGCAGAGTAAAAGGAAACAGGCCGCAAACGAAAGGGACACTTACCTTCGAAGGTGGAACTTGAGGTAGCGCAGGATCCCTCTGCTGGGCAGGAAAGTGCAGCTCATACAGCACATCAGCTGCCAGTGGTGCAGGTTCCCAGTACTGTTGGGATGCGGCATGTGGTTAGTTTGCTTGATGAGCTGACAGTACACTTCATCACGAAGAGGCTTTAAATCATGGCAGGTCTGCAGGATGCCTTGGATAATGGGTATGGGGTCAGACACGGTCTCGATTTCCTGAAGGGAATTGAAGATCTTCACTGCTTCATCCTGTAAGCTGCTGTAACCCTTCTCTTGTTGCACTGGGAAACGATCACACAAGTGACAAGAGGTGAACATCTCCCTCATTTTCTAATGGCCCGGCAACACTACAAGCAACTGTACTAATCTGTACAGCAACCTGAGCTCATATCCTGAACTTAAATTTATACTCAAAATTCATTAATGCTTCCCCTATTAATGTTCAAATGCAGTTTTAATTAGTATTTGCCAACATCTGACTTTGCACCACTGCAAATTCATTGCTGGATATACTGTGCAGAAAAGCAGAGTGATGTTTTTAAGAGAAATGAGCACTGAACTCTAGTTCAGGCTTCAGTGTCTGCAGCTGAGGTGCCTAAATGTAGCTACTGAAGCCTGGCTTGTATACTTCCAAAATTCTGTGTTGTTCCTGTATTAGCTTTGACCCCCAAGCCAAAAAAAGAACTTTTGCAAACTGTGAAATTGCGCAGATGCAGCTTTTACCTCTCGTTTAGATTTAAAATGCTTAGACCAAAACTGCTTAAGCTTTTTGAGCACCTAAATGTCTGCTCTGAATTGCTCAGACATATGTGATACTATCCTGCTGCAGGCTTGCATTCTCCTTTGCACATCTCTGGGGCTTTAAGTCCTTCTGAATCTCCTGTACAGCCATTGCTTTCCCAGTGCCCATGCATGAACTGTGCAATTCCAATACACAGCCCTGTACAGTAATTTATACAGTGTAAGTGCTTGCTCTGTAATTTTTCTGTATTTCAGAATTTTTCTGGGCTTTTAATCTGCCACATAATTGGATCCTTATATCATGACAGACGGACAGCAGATAGTACCCTTTCACTTTCTCCGTGACAGTCTTCTGTCCCTAACATTTTCTTTCTGACGCTGAACAATCCTGCCTTATTTAGTCACTTAATTGTAGGCAAGTCCCATCTTTGTGTAGCTTTTTACTTATCTCTGAAAAGATGTAGAAGGCAAAACTGCATCCTGTATTCAAGATGCAGGTGCACGATACAACAATGCAGCTGCACAAAGACATTTTTTTTTCCTTTTCTAAGCTTTCAAAACCTCCTGTAAGCTGGTTTGTTTCTGCACTCACCACAGGAGTTGGCATTTTCAAAAAGCTATGGAAATTTACGTTCACTTTCGTAAGCAGAGCTAGATCACTACCTATGTGGCAGACTGTTTTTCCCATATACACTGCTTCGCGTATCCACATTGAAATTAATTTCTTAAAAGATTTTGTGACTCAGCCACTCCACGTTAAAAGATTCTTCTATAGCTCTTCAGCACCAGCTTTCAGTTTTAGTATGTCAAAGTCTGGAATCATCAGCAAATCACTTTGGTTTTCTGTCAGCCTATCACACAGGCTAGCTTTTTCATGTTCCTGAGGCATTTGAAGAAAGGATTCATTTAGTTTGGTTTTTTACCAGCAGCTTCTGCAGGAATACTATCCTACTGCCAGCTGTATGATGTCATCTCGTAGTACTTCCACTGGAGCCACTTGCAACCCAGTTGTGGCTAAAGGATGACGCGTTGCACGTCCCCCAGAGGGATGATAAACTACCTGCCCCCATTTACTTTAAGATTCAGTGTTCCCCTGGTAAGAAGCAGCGGACCCAGTACACCTTCCAGAGAAGAAAGGGTGACAGAAAGTGGTTGCTCCCTCTCTGAACCCTGTGGGCTCCACTGCCCTAAACAGACTTTACCTGCACAGAGAGAGCTTACAGGCCAATTTTGTGGTGCTCAGGCCCTCGGAATGTGAGTGGATTCTGTCACTGGGGTAAAGTACTTACAGTTGACACTAACATCTCCGTAAGGTAGTGGGAGCAATGGGGAATGCAAGGGGTGCTGGGTATATCGCAAGATTGGGTTCCTCCTATACGTCTGTTCCACTACTTCCAAGTTTGTGCTGTTTTCCTGAAAAAAAGGGAAAAAATAATTATTCTCAAACAGGGACAGTCCTTTGAAAGATGTTCTCATACATTTTAGGTTCAAGCTCAACAACCTTTGTCTAAATTTCTGCAGGTCCATAGAGGGACTAGGTGACCAAAGCATAATTCACATCTAAAAATTACTCTGTACGTTATTTCTGAATATTAAACACAAGAACAGCCATGCTGCATCATACCACAGGTCACCAAGCACAGCATCTTGCCTTCAGACATGGCTTGCAGCTGATACCTAATGCAGGTAACGTAATAGGCATATGTGGCGTAAATCCTCCCTCACATATTCTTTAAGCTTTCAACAATAAATGCTTAATTGGACTTTCTGATCACAGATCCACCATGTCCAGTATGTAATAATGAGCCTGTCCTCCTGAATTTGTCTGGTTGTACTACACGTGTTTACAGAAGGAATAACCAAAATTCTGCACATGGTGTTCAAAATCTGGGCCTGTTGATACCATACAAACTGGTATCACATTCTTCTACATGTTGTCCTATATTCCTTCCCCGACAATATTTATGGTTCCATTTGTCCTTGAACCCTGAGCTGAAATTTTCCAAGGTTCTCTATAATCACTCCCAGCTCTTTCTTCCTGAATACATACTATCTAGATGCATCTAATTTGAAGTTCATCACACACACATTTCTTCTGAAATATGCTTTAATGCATCTTCTAATATGATTCCATGTGTAATTTACCAAAGTTTTTGGAAAGTTTCATTTCAAAATTACTCCTCCTACAGTGGTGCAATTTTGCTATCTTGAAGGACATTTTCTTTCCACCCTTTACTCCGATATTTAACCACACAAGCCTAAGGTATGAAGAGAACTTCAGGGTACATCAAAGTCAGATGACTGGTAGGAATGGACTTTTTTATATTTGTGTCTGGAGGATGCTTAGGAGAGGAAAGGATGAAGCAGGAATTTGCAAATACTTGATGGTGTAATCCTGCATGCAATTTGTAATTGCACTGAATTATAACTTAGACTTACGCAGATCAGTTAACATGCTAATTCAAAATAAAAGTCACATAATATTTGATTATTTTGTTGCACAGTCATTTTAGGTTTCTTTTTATTCCCCCCCCTCCCCCCCGCCCCAAAACAGTAACCTCATTTTTTGCCACATTCTCTGCAATGACTGGGTAAGGCCAGGGGTGATGTGGCTGCTCCCAGCTCACGTGGGAATTGGCATGATGCCACCTACCCTGATGTCACGAATGAGTTGCTGTGTAGGTGTTTCTATGGGAACTTTGCTGTCAATGACACCCTGAATGGCAGAGGCCCAGCGCATAGCTTCATTCAGCAGCTTCGTGTACAGCCTGTAGGAGTGCTTTCGCCCATGGACAATGATGTTCCAATAACCTGGGGAGAAACAAAGAAGCTGGAAGGTGAAACTTATTTCTATATTATGTAGTTGAGTTGAGGTTAGAAAATGTGACATCCACCAACTGGAAGGGCCAGTGGGAGACTCTGGGGATCTACAGGTCTGTCAGTATGACCTTGATAATGGGGAGGGTTATGGAGCAGACCGTCTTTAGTGTCAAAGAAGGGCAACAAAGCTGGTGAAAGGTCTGGAGCACAAAGTCCTATGAGGAGCAGCTGAGGAAGCTGGGGGTGTTTAGCCTGGAGAAATGAAGGTTTGGGGAGATCTTATCTACAACTCCCTGAATGGACTGGCCAGGTGTGGGTCTGTCCCTTCTCCCAAGTAACAAGTGATAGGACACGAGGAAATGGCCTTATGCCACAGTATGTTTACACTGAATATTAGGAAAAATTTCTTCATGGAAAGGGTTGTCAAGCATTGGAACAGGTTGCCCAGGAAACTGTTTAAATCACTATCCCTGAAGGCATTAAAAAATTGTGTGGATTTGGCACTTAGGGACATGGCTTAGCGGTGGACTTGACTATGTTAAGTTAATGGCTGGACTTGATGATTAACTTAGAAATCATTTGCACTTCCAATGATGCTATGGTTCTCTTCTTGTCTGTAGCTCGTGGCTAAGGAAAATCCTTGCTGCTTTGATAGGAACATATGGCACGTCTGGTTAAAACTGACTAGGCAGACATTAACATCCCCATTCCCAAAACATATTTATCAGTAGGAAAGTCCCAATCCAGATTATGGTACAAGGACAGCTTTCCAAAATACACGTACCTTGCAGAGTAACACAACTACCTGCCTGCCAACCAGGCAGCTCACTTTCACAGACAGCGTTTGGGCTACACCGTGCTGTTAATCACTCAGAAAATGACCTACACTCTACACACAGCACCCAGTCAGATTGCCAAATCAGTTCTCCTAACTTTTAAAAATATGTGTTTGACAACCTGAGAGAACATGTCAAGGTGACGGTAACTCTCTGCTAAAGGCAGCCCTGGACATCTGTTGAGAATAAAAATGCAGACAATATCTTGTGAATGAGAAGAATAAATTTTCTCTCATCTCACTTTAATAAATATGCTTCCAAACCTTCTAAAAAGTATCCCAAGCAACTCCACTACTCACATGTCCAGCATTTCAAGTCTTGTCCCAAGGTTCATGTTCTTTGTCAGGGAGATTCACCCTTTACCCCATAACCTGAGTTACCTCCCAAACTCATAAAGCAAGGAATGGAGGATCATGCCAGATCCTGCCTTCCCAGAACTGTGCCACGTTGCACAGAAAGCAAACACAGGCCTTTGTTATCTTTGTTTCTAACAAGTTGAGTGACTCTATGAAATAGACTTACAGTGTATGGCATTGTTGCTATTTAAGAGGATAGCACTGACCCCAGAGACAAATATAGGTCCTGCTACAAAGTGACAGATATTTATGGAGGTACCAATAATTACAGTGTCAACTGTAAGAACTCATACCTGTTACCCTATCTGGAAAACACTTAGATCCACAGTGACACTACTCAGTGAAAAACATCAGCACTGTGTATCTCTATCAGGTGTGAGGGACTTACAGTCACTTGCACACTGCTCTCTGGTCCTTTGCAAATCTCTCACAGTTTCTATGGGCAGAGATGTCTGCAGTCAGACACAAAGCCTCAGATGACATTAAGGCTGCCTTCTCAGTAAGACACAACGTTACAGTCCTGCACCCTCCCCTCTTCAGAACTCCGTGCATGGAGTCTGCTCACTGCCGCTTTTTTCCTCTCACCTGTGTCTTTGAAGACCCTCTCGTCAGGCTGCACTACGGAGCAGAGGCTGTTGAGCACAAGTGTGCCAAGCTTGGCAGCTGTGCGCTCAGATGACTTGTAGTAATCGAGGGCAGTGTTTGTCAGAACAAACCAGCGCTTCTTCATCTTCAGAGAGGACATCTTGTTGCTGCTCTGAACCTCCTTATGAAGCCAACCTAGCACAGAGACATAAACATGTCAGTGGTTTCATCACCACAGCAATCCTCCACCTCCCTGCAAAAAGCTCATGCTGGGACCTGCCAGCTCTGCTTTACTGGTATCCTGCACAGTTTCTGTAAGAAATTAGCCCAAAATTTTCCACCAAGCAGTTCCATCATTAGGCCCAATGTATTTTTTTTATTAATGACTCCCATAACCAATGTGATCACCATGAGGGCATCCTCTATTCAGGATGTTTCCATCACAAGCCACAAACACCTGAATAAATAATTTACAATTCATTCTTCCAAAGAGATGCCAAATGCCTATCCAAACCTTGATGGAAGAGGTTTGGTGATACTTATCTTCTGGTAGAAAGATATTACATGCATCTCTTGCTCCCACAGTCAGAAAAAGTAATTTCCCTGTCATTTTAGAGTCATTTTAAAATAAAGGAAAAAAACCCCTCAATACTGTAACAGGAAAAAAATCACATTCTGCATTGCTAAAGCTGTCAAAAAGACAATTTTCTACTTAGAGATGTAAAAACCACTGTCCCCCCACAAGGCAAAAAGTTCAAAGAATGTGGGACTGAGCCCAGAGGTTCCATAAAAAGAAAATATACATTTCTGAATATATGCTTTTGTGGCTACACTATTGTCATACAGACATCTTACTGTGAAGTGCAAGAGCACACATCGACTTTGCAAAGGATCATTCCTTTTTGCCTTTAACTAAATGAACAATGCAAGATAAAAAGAACTATCGCATTGCAATTAAATATTTTGAATTTAAGGAACTCAAACTGTTTGATAATCTGCTTTGTATCATTCAATCTCCCTGAAATTTTTAAGCCTACAATGGAAGGCTTATGCCACATTTTGGTGACCCTTTTCTTGCTGTCCTCCTGCCTTGCCATGACGACTCTTAGACCTTTATTCCTTCACAGACTCTTCCCAGAAGATGTAAGGCAATTTGCTCATGCACTTGCTTTCCACAGATTGGATCAGGAGTGTCTTCACACATTTAAGACTACACGATGATCTTAAAGTATTAAGGAAATTCACAAATGCTTGAGATAAATGGGGGAATATTTTGTAAGATATGTGTGATCACTACTCAAGCTTCACCATCTTCAATTAAGCTCTTTCTGAAGACATAATTTAAATCTTTTGCTCAACCTCAGAGAATTTTTCTCACTTCACTACCATAATCAGGTTAGCTTAGCTGAGGACAGTAGCAATCCAACAAAGATCTCTCTCCCTCCCTCTCTACGTGACAGGTGTCAGAAGGAATAGAGCTTTCTGACAACAAAAGCCACAGTGTCATGTTATAGTCCATCTAACCCAGCTGCTCCTAAACAGCATCCATGCTCCTTCCTATTCCTGATGGCATTCACTGGATGTGTGTAAATAGGTTATGGAACTAACATCAGAAAACTAAACACATAGTTATTTTTTTCCAACTGACAGGGAATCATATAAGAGCCAGGGTTACCACACATAGGACATGGCAAGCAGCTGGCAGGAAGGTGGAGATGGGGAAAGAATGACTGTTTTGGGGGAGCAGCTAAACCCTAGATCGAGTTAGCAGAATCTCCCTTTCAGATTATAAGCAGAAGAGGAGTTTCACATGTAATTGGATGCATTTCCTTTCACCTCTCACAAGGAATTCCTGGCCATCAACCTTAGATTCGCCTTTTGGTTTCTGCAGCAAGGAGATCCAGTGATGCATTTCTTCAGGTGTGTCGCTGTTGCAGTGAATCACTCGATTTGCTGTGATGATCACAAAAGAATTCGGTCTGCCAGAAAACAAAAGCATTAAAGTTAGTCATAACCTTGCAAATATCTCAACTCACAGCACACCCAAAGTAATGTTGTATACCTTCCCATAAACAATCCAGAAAGACTCTTGGAACACAAATTACACAGAAGTGCAGAAATACTTAAAATCACCTCCTGTGCAGTTAGTCTGCAAACTGATGGGAGAGACCAGCTAAATGAAATTAAATATCTTTCAAAAGCTATTTCCAAAGACTAGAAAATATTAATTAGATAATAACCACCGGTAAAATGGCCTGGGGTCATAAGCAAATGACTTTGATCTGCCCTCTGACTGGGCTGAGATAGTACAGCCATTCTCTTTGTACTTAATAAAACCAGTGATGCAACAGCAAACACAGGTCTCAGGAGGGTCAGCTAAAATGGGCTTGAGGTTGGTTTTAGAAAGGATGAGCTGATTCTGACAAAACAGAGGAAAAACTGTTATGTTGCTTCTAGATGACTTTGTCCTTCTCATGCAACTGTGTCCTACCAAAAGAATATTCACAATTCTGTAGAGAATCAATACTTTGCAGGAAAAGTAAAAGTATGACTAGTTCCAAGAGGACAGACTCAGAAAACTTTGAAAGCAAAACCAGATTTCTATGAGAAAACAGAAATTGAAAAATAGAATGGAAGTATGAAGCAAAAGATAAAAGGTGCAAATCAAGAAACTGTTAGAAAACTGCATAAACCAACGGAAGATAAAAATAAGCTGTATAAAAATACTGGTTGAGAATAAGCCTTCTCCTCAGAATTTAATGTTGGTTCAAACACTGATACTCCAGAAGAGTGTACCTCAGCACATACACGAACGAATTTTGCCTCTTCAGCTTTGTTCCTTGTTTTCAGTGGCATACAGATTAATTGTGAGGAGTACAGGCTGAGAACTGCCTAAAACGTTTTTATCAATGAAATCTTAGATCAGTACCAAGATACACATTTTCTAAACTAGTAACCCCAAAGTCCTAGCAACCTCTGGGAGGAAAAAAAAAGAGACGACAGAGGTAAGTAACTTAATAGCTAACATTTTACTTCAGCACTGTAGTAAGCATCTTTGCCCTGGCTGAACCTGTTATGTGGGAAATAATTAAATGTTGACACAAAGTGATATAAAATGTCCCGTAACCTCTTCACTGAAACTAACTGAACTGAAGGTCTTTGCATTGCAAAGACTTCTAGAATAATACAGATTTCTAAATTCATCCATTATTCTTTCATAATGCTATTTCTTTCCCCTAAATTTACAAAATTAACTTAAAATTACTCTGTTGAAAAACTGGAAGTGCTGCTTTTACTGGATGTATCTGTTCAGTGGTAATAATAGGTAAGACTATAATTTACTGGCATTTTGATTATGCTGTTTTCACTTCTATGAGTTGAAGGAGAAACTTTGACTCAAAGATAAATCACATAGGAACTTCATGCCTATGAAGCTGAAACAAGCTGAAGATCTCAGTTCTTTATATGTTTGGAGAAAAAGGTGTATGAGTTTAAACAAATACAAACCATAAGAGAAACCTGGACCTACCCACAAAAATATGTTAGAGAGTTTCTGATTTAAGAGCTGGTCAGATTGCTGTACCTACCTGTCAGGATTGTCTGAGGCACAGACAGAGTCAATAAGCCCAACATCTAGGGTTCCCTATACAGCGAAAAAGACACAGATTGCATCTTAGATTACAGACATTCTCCTTTGTGAATAGAACTGGAACTAAAAGCATTCCTCTAAATTCCAATAGCTTGAGTAGAAATGAACATACGAGAAAGGCATGAGTGAGTCATCTTTGCTCCCCAAACGGCATAAGAAGTGCAAGGGTTCCACAGGACTGGAGGAAAAACAGCTACAAATTTCCAGAAAGTATTATGAAGGCCTGAAATAACCTTTCCTAGTATCTCTGTACTGGCAAAATACATAAATACCCTGTTCTCCCCAACTGCTGTCTTCTGTCTAGAACAACTGTGACCCAGACTAGTCCCATCCAAAGACATTTTATCTGCATGAGGCAGTCTCCTTCTTCTCCTCAAAGTGAAGAGAGCTATTGGTGATTAAGCTGAGCCACCCAACACAACCACCATGTTCTCCACTTCTTACCCTCTTTGCTATCAGTTTTGTTGTTTCTTTATAAAAACTGTCCAACTTTCTTATACTGCTCATGCTCTACAACAATGCATGTGCTGGAAAAACACGCATAAATAGTTAAACACGGGGGGCTCCAAGCATGCCCACAGGCTGGTTGCACAGTAACTCACCACAGCATTCTTTGGATTGGCCTGTTCATCCTGCATTTCCCTCAGCTGCTGTGCTGTAGCGCTGTGTACTCGGCTCAGGACATTAAACCAACCGCTGGCAATCAGAACAGACTCAGAGTTAAAATGTGGGTAGTGAAACTAGCTCCAGAGTATGATCGAGGAACCTGGAAAGCCGCCACCAGGAAAATTTCTTCATTCACAATTTCCTGAGTACTATTGCCACAAAGTATCTCTTGGGCTGATCATACCAGATTCTACTGTCATCCTTCCGCCTTCTTTATCCATGAAAATTCCATGCATGTTCTTCAACCCACTGACAGCTGCACCAGCAAAATCCATTTTTCTACTTGTTATTCAAGGAACTGCAGATAAGCAGTGGCCTTAGAGGGAGCCCATGTCAGCAGACTAAGAGGAGCATACAGCAGTTGTAAAAACACAGTTAGTTGGGAATCTTCCTGGACTTGAGTCCTAGAGATGTCTGGGAGCCTTTTTGACTAGTCTCTCTCTGATCTGCTAATATACTTGAAAGTCATATGGCTGGCAATTAATCATGAGTTTGTTTATAAGTGAATTTGGAGTTAAGTTTCTTGTCTGTGAAAGGGCTTTTCACTGCAGACATATCTGGAGGTTAATCACTGTTGCAGAACAAGCAGATTCTTATCTGCAGCTTCCAGCGACATCAGCAAACATCTATACTTCATGGAGGATTCTCAAACTGGATACTCTACAACATCTGCTAATCTGCCCTTTGCTAGTGCAAGTGTTCATGCTTTCTTCTCCCTTAGAACAGAGACCATATTTTGTTTATACTTGTCCTAACAATTCTGCAGCGTTATCTTACGGCATTGCAGTTGTGGAAGCTCTCGGTTAAGAAGTTACCTTCAGCTACTGCCCCCTGAATTCATATGTTTCTTGTTCAGTGCTGATCTTTAGTCCATTTCTATTAAATTGTGTCTACACACCTTCTCCCTTCCTCTCCCTACACCAATGAAATAGTAACAGAGCCTAAACAACTTCACAGAATCAGCAGATCAGGGAAACGGTTACACTGTCTGGGCTGAGAGAGCAGAAGCCTTCGTGAAAGTGGCAGAAGTGGAAGGACATGAGCAGCTAGGGACAGTAATCTCTTAACCTGGCTTTGCAGAGCCAGAACAGGTTGTCCAACCTGCCCTTAAACAACTGATTCCCACTGTCTGGCCAAGATGCCAAGAAGGAAGGACATGAGTCATTTGTTTGCTTTGCACTGGGAAGATTTTATCAGATGACACTACAGACTCTGATAAGCTCCAGCCTTTTCTCTGTCTCCTGGATAAAACCCAGCTGCTCTCGCAATCATTTACAGACAACATGAATAGACTTTTTGTTTGATTCAAGATGCCATTTAATAAATAAATCAGCTATTAGATGTTCCAGTTTATATTGAGGTTTGGGTGTCTCCTGAAGTAACCCTTGATTTCAGCATGCTCACAGCCACATGAGAAGGTGGCAGTCCTGTGACTAATAGGCTGAACCACCACCTTTGTAGCTGCAACGGGAAGTCCCCAAAGTAAGTGCGGTACTTCCCAGGAAGCATGAAACAACACTCTGGAACAAATCCCCTCTATTCCCCAGCAAAAGGGAAGCGATTGTTTCTCAGGTTCTCCTGTGAACAGCTGGGTCAGACCTGCACTGAATAAATAAATCTAACAAAATTCCCTCTTATACCTGGCATCTTCTGGTGACTCTGCAACAATGTGATAAACTCTGTCTTCTGTCACAATGTCCAAAGCATTCTCCTTTTCATGAATGTCCACAATCTCTCTGGAAAACACAAGGAAGCACAAGAGCCAAAAATGAAAACCTTTCACAGGCCTAAATTCCCTCTGGTTGATTCTTTCACCTGATACCCTTCACCACATAGAAGGGAAATAACTGGTTCACATGGCTTGTAACTAACAGAAAATTCCCCCAATACACATTAAGATGTTTAAAAAAATTTATACAGTTAAAAACCAAAGCTTAAGGTGTTAACATGGATTTTCTTCAAGACACCAGCAGACTAGATGGAAGAAGAGATAACAGGGAGGTTGATACAGAGGTCTGTTTACAAGGTCGGGTGTGCCATGCTTTTTGGCACTTTACAGTCCACGTCATGCTAATAGGTGACTAGTTTCTCCTTTCTTACAGCATAATCTGAGGAATTAACTATGGCAGCAGAAAGAGCATTCAGGACTCAGGAAAAGGCACAGTACATGCTGCCAAATTCAAATCATGCTGTGAGCTTCATACTACCTCTGTGAAATGCCTGGAGAAGCAAGAAAACAGATGGAGTCTGGGCAGGAGAGAATGCATGGGGTATGTACTTAATTAGCCCCTCCTGGTCTGGCTCCATCCATGGCTTGGAAAGAGCTCCTGCTGGATTATGAAATGCAAGATTGGGAAAAGAACTATCAAGTAATTGCAGACTCCCTCCAGAGTGAAGCTGTAATTGTTTTTTCCCTCTGTTTCTGATTCTCCAAGCTCTATGAGAGGTACGCCGGCTGATGAACTGGTAGCACCGGACACTTCATTATCGATTTAGAGAGCGAGTATTAGGGATCGATGGGATTATTTTTTCACTCACTTCGCCCTTCTGATATCAATTGTCCCCTTCAGCTTTTCCTCACTATCATTCTCAAAGTACATCAGCTTGGATTCTCGAAGCACAAACCAACGGCGTTTCCAGTTGCGGCGTGAAAGTGTTGACATGCCTCCGCCTTTTTTATAGAGCCAGCCTGACTTCAGTGCCTCTTGCTTGGTGCGGAACCACATAAAGGCCTCGTTCTTCAAAACGCACCAGCGCCGCCTCCATGGGTTCATGAGACCTCCTGCAAAGCAAGGGAGCAAAATTTCATCAGACATGCAACAAGGGCCATGTCTCCATCGTGATGCCGCTTCTTGGGCACAACTACTTGCCACTTCAGTTCCTCCATGAAGCAAGGCAGCTGAAGAGAGAAACAAGGTTATGCTCATTTCAGAGAAAAAAACCAAAACAAGCTAGTGAAACAAACACAAAATATAGCAATATATGCACTACTCAAACATTTTTGCACTGTCTTCAGTTTTGTAGCTCAGAACGAGTCATTTAAGCCCATACCACATGGGCACAAATTAGGTCTCATCTCTCTGAGTATCCCTGACACTCACCTCCTAGCTCTTTGTTTTGTTTGTTGTTTTAAATAAAAGAAGAAAAAAAAAAGGAGAATTAACTGAGAACTAAGAGCAAATAAGGATGATAATTCTAGAGAAACAGAAGGGGAAAGCAGGTTTCCTGGATTCCATCCATCCATGGTTTTGGCAAAATAAATAAACGGACTTACCTTTCATGTAGAGATAACTGTGAAAATAGGGTGGTCCTGAGCCATTGAAGATAGTGACTCGTCCATTACAAAACTCTTCATCTGTATCAATGTAAACATCCACTTCTTCTTCGCTCTCCAGAAACTAAAAGAAAAAGAAGAAATATAGGCTACTTGGGTTCTCCTGGTCACAGGGGGACTGGAGAAAATTAACAAGGTTAGAGAAGTCACATATACAAAAGGTGCAAAACTACACATAGTCCCTCTGCAAAAAAGCAATACGGTAAAACTAGAGGGTTGACAGCTTACCCATTAACACCTAAAGCAAGACCATGGAATTTTTGTAAATGAAAAGAGAGCAGTGGACATGGCTAAAAAACTCCACTTAACTGCAGTAACAAAGCTTCCTGCTTCAAGGCAGACCCTACCTTGTAAAATCTAATTTAATGGGATTAAGAGAATTTTTCATTTTGGAGAAGTTTTCTGATTTTTCTTGCAGAAAGGCCACAATGCCAGACAAGATGGAACACTTGATTTAACCCCAGCAAGGAAATTACTTCCTTCGGATTGATCAGGAAAAAAGCACAGCCCAGGATAACTGAACCCTAAAAACATAGATCTGAATTAATGAAATAATAGTACTGAATTTAGTCTTCTCTGTTCTCCAACTAAATAATGGCCCTCAGCCATAAGGAAGTACTTCACACATGAAATCCTAAATTACCCTATCATTTCCTTTACCTTAAGTACAACTTCCTTTGATTGGCTTTATTAATTTAATACTAATGAAGGCAGCTCCTTAGACCTCTTCCTTCCTCAAATGCATGTTGCTTATTTTCACTTTCCCTTCTGTCCTCTCCTCATCCCTATTCCACTTATTCATTCTCTCTCTCCCTTGCCATTAAGTTTCAAAAATCAGGTATTCTTGGATCAGCCCCTACTGACGGGAGTCTGCTCAGCTGTGGTTATCTCTTCCTGTGGCTCATGCTATGACAAAGTATCAACTGGATTTTTCATGAGTCTTACTCACTGATGAGCCCAATAAAACCCTTCACTTCTATTTACATTTTAAGAAGAATAGTAGAAACCGGCCTAGGCTGTGACACAATGATTCATGGCTTGAAGACTACCTGACAGTGATCTGTGAGTACCTGCCCACAGAGAAGTAACCTTTACTCAAGCAGATCACATCATAAAAAATTCTGATGGCTGGCAGCTGACATTAGGGAAATGCAAACAGGAAAAATCATGCAACTTTTTAAGAAAGGTCACAATCTGTCATTGCAAAAGCATACCAAAGAAGTAAACTGAAGTCTAAAAAAAAATCCCCAAAATCAATCAATCATTTTCAAAAAGATATTTTGTAGTTCAAGTATCTCTTCTTGGGAACATCATTTCTCAGAATTATTTTTGTGGTTGTCACTGCTTCACACCTGAACTCCTCACAATCTTATGTGGGCTTATCTGACATCCTGTTCTGCAAGGGGATTTATCATTGCATTATTAAGCAGCTAGCCTGAGGGCACTCAGGAAGCCCAGAGCCACTGAGGGCTCTAAGATGAGATGCTTCAAGTGCAAGGCTAATAGCACAGCTTTACTACCCTGTCATTGTCCCTGCAAGTAGGAATGAAAAGGTTCAGTGGTCCTGGCTGTGTGCGCTGGGACCCAGCCTGGATCAGCACAGTAATTTCTTCTAGCCTTAGAATAGCTTAACTTGCACACAGAAGCTGAGAATAAACTCTTGACTCTGAACAGAACTAAAACAAGGGAAGTTTTTGTGATGGAGACAAATCAAACCACAGCCTTATCTTTGCCTACTGGAAGCTTAGGCCCCTTCTGTGAAATCTCTCTAAGGTAGAATATAGATCTACAAGATACCAGATGCCTGCTTTCATTCTTCCTAAAGAGTGTTACATTAACATATGGTGATGGAAACAATCTAAAATAGGCGCACGTGTGCTAGCTTGTGTCCCAGTAGACACCAGCCAGCCACAAGCCCTCTGGCCTTCAGTCTTTGACTCTTCCCTTTTTTTCCAGCTGATTACTGATGTAAGAGAGAGTTATATATTATAACAATACCCAAGAGCAAGCATGCATACAGTAAGAAGGCAAGGATGTTAGAAGTATCAACAAATTCACACTAACGGCCAGAAAGGTGAAGGAAGGGATTCTCACCGAGTCCAGGCTGCCACGGTTGGAGTCTAGGCTGGTACCATGGGAGTGCCTCAGACCCTCCTCACCATTCAGGGGCTCAGCTGAGGCATTAACTGCATCTCCATAGCCATCAAATTCCTCATGGTCATAGTCAGACTCCACATCTGGGGGAGAAGTGTAAATTGGCTCTCCTGCCTCTCCACTGTTAGTCCTCTGCCTATCTCCGACAGTGCTGTAAATGCTTTCTGCTGGGTCAGATATGGCTCTCTGCTCCTTGGGGCTAATGGTTCTTTCCACAGATTGTCTGGGAGCAGGGACAATCTCTCCCACTTCCCTCTGGAGAAGTGAAAGGCTTGTGTCAGCAACCTCCTTTGAGTAGTTATCGCTGTTTCTAGTGCCATGATGATTCAAGACCACCAAACTGGAAGGTGGCCGTCCTTCGTCATCGGCATGAAAACCCTCATCCACTTCTTCTTCAGCCAGTGGTGCCACCAAGCTGCAGTCAATGTTGAGTGTCCCCTCACTAGAAAGTGAGCGCTCTAAGTTCTGCACACTTTCATCCAGATTGCCAAAATCCAGCAACTCCAAGAACTCCTGGGCAACCCTTGATGCCTCTTTTTCCAGCCTCTGGATCTCTTCTTCTCGCTGCCGATTTATTTCATTCCTGGCATCTTCACAGATGACAGACATGTGATCTTCTTTCTGTTGCTGCAACTTCTCAATCTCCTTCTCCAACCTTAAGATCTCCTCCATTTGACGTCTCTCTTCTTCTTGCAGGGGAATGCCCACCTCTTCAGTCTTTACTGTTTCCACCTTAAAGAATTTATAACAGTGTTAAAGCAGTTTCCTCAACTTATATGTGTTCCTTGCCTGGACCTTTCGTTCTTCCCGTCTCCTGTGCTTGTCTTGTACTTACCATCTGCAAAAACATGACTCCAAGCATCCTGCAATCATTCATGGTGTAAAAGCTAAAAGGTAGAACTACTGGATTTTCAGGTACCTCCTTTTTTCCCAGCAGCCTACCTCCTTTCTGAATCACACAGAGAAGCTCACTGCGATCAGTGAATTTTTAGAAGAGCCTCTCTCTGCTGCTCATGTTACAGCCCTTTGTACACTGCAATTTGGATAAAAGAGTTTGAAAGTCTGTTCTCTTTCTGAACTAACTCACGCACATACCCACATATAGGACAAAGCAACTATACACGAACACATACATGCATAGACTGCTTAGGAGCTGAAGATTGCCCAGAAATTCATTAGAAGATCTGGAAATTTCACTGCTTCCTGAGTTAGGGGTCTGACCATCAGAATCTAGGGCTGGAAGGGATATTTGCAATGAAGCAGGACTGTATCCACTCCAACCCTACCTCACCAAAACTCCACCCAGAATTCTTTGGCATTCTTTAGCATCACTGGATGAATGATGGCTGGCTGCTGGAGACTCTGCCTTATTCTATTCTCCACGCTCAAGTAACAGGAAATTTCTAGCAGATAGACTGGTAACTTTCACTGATGTTTAGCTATAAGACAAAGCCATCACTGCCCTCCACAGAGGCTGTTGAAAACATACACCCATAAGACAAAACATACACGCATGAGAAAAAGCAAAAATATATTCCGAAAGGATTTCATGTACTTCCTGACAGGACTATGACAATGCAGTTAATTGGCTCGTGTTTTTTTTAGTTACCTTGTTGCTTGTTCTCTACTTGACTCTTACTTGTGGATGAATGCATTTCTATACTCTGTCATCTCTCCTGAACAAAGATAGTCTGAAACTGGGGAACAAGTGGTTTGGGAAAAGAAGTAACGAGATACACATTTTCACACACCTCAGAGTAGGTGGTCTGCTCTTTCCGATGTCAAGTACCAACAAGGAGATTAATAGCAAGGGGTTTATTTTAGCCATGGCAGCAGTAGGTTGCACTCTTATTTTGACTGTTACAGGCACAGTCCAGCAAACCAGACTGTGTCACATTGTAACACATCACAAGGTCATCTAATAAGCTCAAGCAGTAGAGATAAAAAAGGATGCTGCATGTTCAATATACAATTTTTCAAACAGAACCTCTGCAAGCTGGTACCTGAGCCTTGAGAAAAGCCCTACCTTGTTAACTCTATGCACCTCGGCCAAAGCCAAACACTTGCAGGTTTTAAGTGAACAAAGCCCATTTTTAAAGTAGTGTTGCTGCAGTAACAGTATGGGCTCCAGGCAAAGTGTAGGCAACAAAGGACCCTTCGCACATACTCAGGAGAACACATGTGAAAAGAGGAACTGTTAAACCTACCTGGGCCACCTGGAGTAGTGCGTTCAGTTGCTCCTTTTCTCTGACAAAAAAGAAGACATGACAGTCAGAGACAGACCCAGTTATCCTGTATGAGGCTTTCAGAATTATATGGACATATCACCCCTCCATGGAAAAGCTTAAAATGAGGTACCTGCTCTGATTTGAAAGCTTTTGCAATTTAGTAAAAATCCAATTCTCTGTGGTTGGCATGACCTTTGTGGATACAACAGATTTTCCCCACGCACTTAACTTTCAGATCAATTAGGAAATTGGATTAGTTGGAACACACTAGGAAGGACATTGGAAAGTGACAGAAAGACAAATGAGACCCATGATAAATGTAAACAGAATCTTCCAAAGTACTACAAGTCTTTGAATATTGAGACTGTACGTAATTGATAGATACGAGGAAACTGTGTTTGATTTTTAAAACGTAACAGAATTTTTGCAATAACAGCACTGAACTTGTGTTCTGTTTTGGTTTTACTGTATTAAAGCCCCAGCTTGCACAATTTCTTAGTGGCATGCAAAACCTAGGTTTCTCGTGAAGATTGTAAGAGTCAAGGGTTTCACAGTAAACATCAGTAGAGGGAAAAAACCCACCCCACGGTGTTGCATCTCCACCCAGATCAAAAAGGCTGTACTCCAAGGGAAAGCTGCCACCATGGCCATTTCCTCCACAGCGAGTACACTACATGCAAATGAACTAGCAGACAGACAAATGCCAGGGTCATGCTCAGGGAGCAGGAATAGGATGTGGCTGGATGGAAGAAAGTTACCAGCTGGCAACGGTCACTTTCAGATCTATAATTCAACCCCAGGGAGAACAGGAGGGCAATGATATTTATTTCCCAGGACTTGCAGCTTTTCCCAGCCAAATTCTAAATCGCAGCAGCAAGTCACCAAGTCCTTAAAGTTCTCACTCTTGTGCCCGCTCACTGAAAAAAATCCAGGAAATATTTATAAATCAAAACTGACAGAAGTGAGATCCAGATGGCTCCAACTCTTCCGAAGGATCCTGAACAGTCATCGTGAGTTAAACAACTGCCTTAAATGATAAGAGGGCTCAAGAAGCACAGCCATTTTAAAACAAATTAGGAATACCACCTATAATCTACATACTAATTCCTGCAACTGTTCCTCACGTTTCTTAAACCTCTGACATTTCATGCTGCTTTCTAGTCATCTCCAAATGATCTACACTCTTCCTGAAATGTGATAGCCAAAACCAGGGACATTAGCCTTACCAGTACCAAGTGGTATAGAAGAATCACCTCCACATTTCACAGAAACAATCCAATTTATATACAGCATTTGCTTTCTCCTCTCACACAGCATGACACTGGTGACATAATTAATTTAGTCTCCAGACCTTCTTCCTGATGTTGAAGTAGGTATTCCTCCTCCTCTTCTTGGGCATTTGATTATTCCTAACTGTAGATCTGTATATGTCTGTATTGAAAGTTATCCTATTTTCCAGATCCTTTCTTCAACTTGCCAAAATTATCTGAATTGTAATCCTGGCTACCTATATACCTACAGCCTCTCAGCAGATGGTTTTATCTCCAAATTTAGTAAGGATATTTGTATTTTATCATCCAAGTTCCTATGAAAACAAGTACCATATCCAGCACAGATCATGGAAGAATCCCACTCAAGAGTTCTCTCCTAACAAAAAGCTACCACTGTTTATTAATTAAAATGCAATAATACAATGCAGTAAAAATACAAATCCTAATCTTGCTTTATGTACTATTTTTCCAAAACACATTCCTTTTAGTGTCTTGGAGTATTGTCATAATATCAAAGCCCTTATCTACCCTCTACCTACCAAAGTCAAGTCACCTACCCTCTATGGCTTTTCCCTGTCCACAAGGTATGCCATAAGCTACCACAGAAGGAAACAGGTAACTTTAATGCTGTTCTTCAGAAATCCACATTGGCTCTTGACTCCTTTATCAAGCATTTACAACTGCTTGATTATTTGTTTCATTATCTTCCTGAAATTGAGGTTAGGCTGACTGGTCCACAATTACCCCATTCTTCCTTTTATGATTTTAAAATGTTTGGAATTTTCCATTTTTATGGAAACTCCATTGCTATCGACACAGGAGGACAAAGAGATTGGCTACTGTTCTGAACTGCTTCAGCTAGTTCTCAGAGTACACAACCATTATTTTAACCAAGTCCCAATTCTTTCTTTGTAATTTGACTTATCTGCGCATTTTCTAACCTTTTATTTCCAAGCTATGTTCTGAATTTTTGCACATGTTTGCTAATTGTATTTATTTTTCAACAGTTAAGCTTTTGGGGAAGGTAAAAATAGCATCAAATACCTCAGCTTTCTCCACATTTTTTTTCTTTCCGCTACAGTAAACCAATTTACTCCATGTCTCCACTTTGCAAGCAGTGTATGCACAATAATTGCATGCCAACTTTTAGTTCATTCTACCTCAAGTTGAATCTAAGTCCTTCTGATTTAGTCTCTACATGTGCATTGGGCTTTTTTTGCTTGTTCTCAGTAGATTAGCCGATCTGCAATTTCCGTGGACTTCCACCTCATTTTTAGGTTAAATGGAAGTCCAGGATTTAGCCAAGTTGGTCTGCTAGTACCTTTTTGGTTACTCACTCTGATGCCTTTTGACATTAATTAGAAAATGAAAGCAAAATGAGGAGTTCACCTGATTTCTAGAAACACTGACACTTGATTACTATGATGCTGGGAGGGACACATCTTTCATGGGCTGGGAACTAAAGGGCAAAACCACTATAATCAATAAGCTAGGGAGGTTCTTCCTTTCACCATAGAATCATACAACATGCTGAGTTGGAAGGGACTGATCAGGACCACTGAGTCCAACTCCTGGCCCCACAAAGGACACCCCAAGAATCACACCATGTGCCTGAGAGCATTGTCTAAACGCTTCTTGAACTCACACAGGCTTGGTGCTATGACCACTTCCCTGGGAAAGTTGTTCCAGTGCTCAACCACCCTCTCTGTGAAAAACTTTCTCCTGATATCCAAAATAAACCTCCCCCAACTCAGCTTCATGCCATTTCCTTGAGTGCTGTCACTGGTCACAAGAGTGAAGAGATCTGTAGCTGTCCCTCTGCTTCCCCTTACGAGGACGTTGAAGACAGCAGCAAGGACTCCCCTCAGTCTTCTCCAGGCTGAATAGACCAAGTGACCTCAGCTGCTCCTCATACAGCTTCCCCTCCAGACCCTTGACCTTCCTCATGGTCCTCCTCTGGATGCTCTCTAATGGCTTAATGTCTTTTTTATACTGTGGTGCCCCAAACTGCACACAGTACTCAAGGTGAGGCCACACCCTATCTAGGTATGGACAAGCTCCACTTAGGACAAAAAGGACATCAGACTTGAGAGAGCGTCTGCAGCATTTGATATCTGCAAACTAGTTAATGACACTCTGAACTTGCCCAGCTTCGTGTTGCTGATAAGGCTACTGCTGAAAATTGACACACTGATAAAAATGGAGCCTTCAGCGCCTTTCAACTAATTCCTTGACCAAACTTCATCGCTGGTACCACTAACTCCATGCCTTGTGCCACTGGATACAACACCCTCCTGTCTCCATGGGAACTGCAGGCTATCTCTTTTCCTTGGGACACGCCTCTAACTGTAGAATTTTCTGATGCTTGCCACACAATCTGGTAAGATCCAACTTTGGGACAAGTAAGTAACAAAAGCCTAGACAAAATGCAACCAGTTACTCAGGAAAAACAAAACATCGCAGGACTATTTGTTGAAATTTCCATAATAATCTTGTAGTTAAAGTTTTATGCTTCTTAAAAATATTATCAAGGGAGACATCCAGTTTGGATAATAGGATAGATAGGAGGTAGGTAACCACATAGTGAACAGTAAATGATGCATGAGGTGCAGGATTCTCACTAGGTGTACTGTCACTGCTCACAGATTGCCTCTTTTTGTCACATTAGCTTTTCCTTTACCTTTCCTGATCTCTTGACATATCCATATCCGTGATGAGAGATAGCATGTGCATGCTCGTGAGTGTAGCAACTACAGCAGCATGGGTATGCTGCACAACTTGCTCTCTGATCCTGCTACACCAAGACTTACAACACTGGTACCTTCTCACACTGCTAATCCCTCCAGATTTTGGAAGACTGCATAAAATTTCCTTCACTGCTGCAAAGGCATCGAGAGCATCTCTGCCCAATGAGTGAATTTGCCTCCTGTACGTACACTTCAAAGAAAAAAACACTAAACAGAAGTAAAAATACACCAGATTTAGCTTTCCTAAAGGAAGCAGGACACTCCTTTTCCATGCTGCTTTTCTGTTCTATGCTGGCCGCAGGCCACCACAACTCTGCCTGCTGGCATTGGGACAGTGTCTCATGCAACTGCTATTCCAGTGCTACCACCATGCCAGTGCCCCAGACTCGCTTTGGCACTTCAGCAGCTTTAGAGCCAGGGAACTATGAGTGTAAGATACCATCCTGTACCTTTCCTTCACCTCTTCCTCTTCCTGTTTCCTCCTACGCTCCTCCTCTTCTTGCCATTGTCTTTCCTCTTCCTCTCTTCTGATCTGTTCTTCCTCTTCTTGCCTCCTTCTCTCCTCCACTTCCTGTTTCCGCCTGAGTTCCTGCTGCAGCAGGTGCTGGTAGAGGCTGCGAGCCAGGCGGCCACGCCAGTGCTTCTGCAGGGTGACTGCAGAGGCCTTCAGTCGCAGCAGGCTCTTCTTCCAGAAGTACGCTCGGTAGTTCTTTTGGATTATAACGACACTGGCTAGCACCTTCTGATACTTCTTCCTAAAAACAGAACCAGACACTTAATGCGCCATGAAGTCACACACGCTCTGCACTTCTCACGCCCTTGTTTGCTGACCACATCCACAGAAAAATTATTTGGGGAAAAACACCGTTTGGAACTGACACGATTTCTCTTCCTCTACTGCCACTGGCCGTAAATCATGTTCACCTCACTGCTACCCACCCCTCTTACATCTACCATTGGTTTGTTTCAATGGGCACCTACTTTTGTGAAGACTCTCAGAGGATGAGGAACAGGTTATTTGGCAGGAAAGGGAAAGGTCCTCTGGTCCAAAGTCTCCTTGTATTGCACATACACACATTCGATGTTCAATTAACATAATAATTTGATGTGGATTTATTATAATAAAAGCAAATTTATTATAATAAAATACAAATTACCTTACTATATGAGAACAAAATCCCATACCGCCCCATCTTTTAAGTGGGCAAACACAAATTACTACAGGAAAAGCAAAAACGGTGCAAAAATAGAACTGGTCACATCAATTTCATATTGTCGGGGGGAAAACACATTGATACTACAATATTGACCATTAAATGTAACATTTTAACAGGTTTACATAAACAAATACTTCTATTGCACAACATTTTGCTTAAACAAAAATCATAGAATATCCTGAGTTGAAACGGACTCACAAGGATCATCAAATGATCTGAAAATCAACTTTGCAGCACTCTAAAACACGATAGGGCCCCAAAACACAAGAATCACAATTCCCTATTTCTAGTAAAGTTCTAAAACAGTCGGGTTTTGGCTCCGCATTATAATTTTTATGAAGGACCCGAAAAAAAGTTCCTGGTAGAAGTTTGTACAAAGCAAGCAAATCGCAGAAGTTGTTACACACAGTAATTTGGATCAATTTGTATGCTAGATTCAAGCAAACATTAAACAACCCAAAAGAGTCAACCTTAAGGTCTTGTATTGAAGAATCAAAGGTCGAACACACCTGATGTCCAACTATGTTGGAAAGCAGCAAGTCAAAAATGGAATTTTGGGCCCAAAATCATCGGGTGAAGGCAAACTCCCATCAAAATGCTATAGAAAAAAATACTAATGGGATTCTTATACTTATATACAATATTCTGCAAGCAGAAATATTGCGTAGAAGGGGACTACACTGCTGCTTTTATCCTTTTATTCTGTGTTAGTACCCCCATTCCAAGAACAAGGTTAGACTCTCAAGTGATTTCTGAGGACTGGAACCAGAAATTCAGCCTTATGGAATGAGAGCATTTTCCTTAAGAAATAGAAAAGGCTAAGGAAAGGTTTGATACAAAGCAAAGTACCACATTTCTGGGTGGCATTTCTATTTTTCCTACAGGAGATATAACAAGATTCAACAATTTGAAGCTGACAACTATTAAGGCTGAAAATAAGTGGGCATTTTTAAAAGTAATATAATATATTTAGACACCTTAATAACTTGCTGTAGGGAAACAATCATTGGTACTATTCAAATCAAACCCTTCTTTAATCCAAATCAGAATTTGCAGAGGGAAATTCTACGGGGCTGGTACACAGGATCTTGGGCCAACAGGCTTCAGTAATCCTGTGAGGTCTTACAGTCCTAGAAAGCACACTGGAAATATCACAGTATTCTCACATATCCTTCCCATGGACCTTCTGCAACACCCTGAGGAAAAGACACACCTCTAAATCCCTGTCCTGGCAATCAAATTCCCTTCAAATGGCAACAGGGACCCATGCTGACAGTTTGCCACCTCCCTGCACATCAGATATATCAGCCCAGTCAAGAAAATCAGGAGAGGGATGCTAATAGCAGTAGTGTGCAGAGGTCACACTCTTTTCCATAAGTATTAAGTCAAAGGGAGGAAGCATAGAGAAAAGAAGAGGAAAGGGAAGAGGTGAAAAGTAGTAGGAGGTTTTAGATTCATTGCTCCTGAGCTGCAGTCCCCTCACCCCTGCTCCCTCTGTCCTGCACACAGGGTGTGAACAGCTGCACGTGCACTCTTTGCCAAGGCCGATATAAGTGCATCAAAAAGGGTGCTCTGACTTTTACAAAATGCATCTGCCAGAAACTCTCTCAAGTGCAACATGTGCCAAGCCCTGCCCAGCTACAGGCCAGCTCTGCCTGCTAATCTGCCAGGCTGAAGTGCCCCCTCATTCCTCATGACCACAGCCAAGCTTGCAGACACCCTTCAGCTGGAATTGCTGCACACAGGCGGTGAACTTCATTCCCCTTGTTCAGCCTTACACTCACGCTCTTGCAGTGGCCAAAGAAATTTGACCGGCGGCCCATGCGGAGGGGCTGGGAGACATCCCGACCATGTATCACACAAGAGAAGACGGGGTGGCTGCAAGGCTCCAATGCTGTATTTGAAATTTAATTAATTATTCTGTTATGAGCTGTAACTGGCAGTTATGCCTCCAAGGACTAGAGAACACAGGACTTTAGAGCAATCTGCTACTGTATTCTTCCCCTAATCAATACGGTCCTGCAGAATCCAAGGACACAGCCGAATTTGTACATGGATTCTGCATTATGTGTATTTTGGCTGGCGAAGCTGTTACCTGGATCTCAGAGCTCCACAGATTAGTTGCATAAAAATGGGGTCATTTCAACTGGCTTGATTTCCTTGTCTTACATTTTAGTTACCAGTCAGAGATACTAGGCTGCAGGGCATGAGAGCAAAGAAAATCTGGTTCTCCGGGCTCACAGAACAAGTTCACAAAGGGAGAAACCAGTAAAATCCTTCCTTTGCCAATCTACTTTGCATGAGACCAAATTAATTTAAATACACTTATTTATACTTGCAAAACTAACAGAAATGGTATCAAGCTTAAGGCAGCACTCACTGGTACTCCTGACCTCTGCCCAGCTCTGCACAGACCATTCAGCACTTGCCCAGATGAACTCCTGCCTGCTGGACTTATTTTCAATACAGGTGCAGTGTAACTGGAAAATCTTCACAGCAAGAACTACAGAGGAGGACTGGAAAACCTTTGTTCACTCCCTGCTCTTCTCCCCTGCAAAGTCCAGTTACCTCCAGACGCTTGTGAGGATTTCCACTGGGGCTGCAGAAGCACAGCTTGTTCTTAAAGATGAGACTCAGAAGGGCAACATGTGGGAGAAGAAATTCAGATCTATGGAAGCTGAAGGACCATAAGATTTCTAACCAAGAGGAACACTGCTGCCACACTGTCTTCTATTATAGCCCTGCAGGGCAGCAGCTTCCTTACCAGGAACTCAGAAAAGCAGTAATCCAGTATGCCTGCAGTGATGTTTCCCAGAAAATCAATTTTCCTGTGCTAATCCCTACCCTTCTCTCCAAATGCTAGACACAAAGTAAAACGGAGCAGAGGCCCTGACACAAAGAACTTGCAGTCTCATGTACAAACAATAGAGCTAGCTCATTTGTCTTCCTAGAGGGAAATAAATAAATGAATAAAAGCTCCAGAGACCAAATGTGTATTCTGCTGATATTCCACACTGGCAAGGCAGGGTACAACCCTTGCACACATTTCTCAATGCAAAATGAGCTACCTGGTGTAACTGGAGCTCTAAGAAGAGTGCCTGCTGAAACAGCTCTGCCGGCCAGGGATTTCACCTCCTCACACCCCTGACTGACAGGTGTCTGGAGCAGAGAGCAGCCAGGAAAGAGCATCTTACTGGGATTAAGTGTGCATGCCACAGCCATTAAAGAGTCAGCTGTTACATTGACTTTGAGGGGCAGACGAGGGGCAGTTTGTCTGTAGTCTGTTCTCCCAAACCTTCACTGGTCAGGTGCAAAAGGGAGCGGCAAGAGGAGATTACTGTTGCAGAGCTGGCCAAAAACCAATTCTGAAGAGTTAATTAAAAGGCGAGGGAGATCACGAGGCAAACAGGCAGGGCGAGGAAAGAGGGTGAGCAAAGGCAGAGCTGCAAGTGAGGAAGAAGCAATTTGCAGGGGGAGCAGAAACCAGAGTTTACAGGCACAAGGAAAAGGAGAGGACCCAAAGAGTAGGTGGGGCCCGGCCAGGAGAGCCCCGAAGGCAAGGAAAAGGTGTCATCAGAGGCAAGCAATGTGTACAGAGGTCCCCGAGGAGCTTGCTGAGCAGCGCTGAGGGAGGGTGCAAGCGTGCACAGAACTAAAAGAGGTGCCAAAGGTGCAGCAAGGTTTCAGCAGAGCTAGTGCTGACAGGGAGGGCACATCCTGCACCTCGCCCTTACAATACAGGAGGGGAAGACGGGATAGATGCTAGGGGACTAGAGAGCAAAGCAGGGGGTCAGGGCAACCCAGGCACGCAAGCACAGGGATGGTGGGGAAGCCCCCAGCACTGACCTTGCCATGTAGCCCAAGACGTGGGCCCGGATGACTATAGCTGCTTTCCTCAACTCCTCTTCCCGATCCTTCTCCAGCTTCTGCTCAAGAGCTTCCTTCAGGAAAACCTGACGCCACGGGGAGGAGTTTCAGTAAACACAAAGAGAGGAAAGAAGTCAGTCCCCGGGAGAGCCGGGAGGTTTCATCCCCGGGTGAGCGGCGCGGAGAGCGCTCCGTGCCCGGGCGGCCCCCGCGCCTGTCCCGGCGCTGCCCCGCGGCGCCCGCACTCCGAGCGCCGGGGAAAAGTTTTGCAGCGGCAGGAGCCAAACTCCGTGCCCAACCCCCGCCTCCCTCACTCTGTGGTCAAGACTTAAAAGAGAGAGAGAGGGAGGGAGCAGAGGAAGGAGGGAAAGAGGAGGGAGGAGTAGAGCCCGTGCTTGCGCCTGTGATTAACTCTTTCTCAGCTGACAGCTTTCCCTGCACAATCCGGTACCGCCCTGCAGCAGGCACTGGGACCTACTTGGGAGATTACATATTTTGCAAAGAAACTCCTCCGCGTTTCAAGGAAAGGGAGGAACATTGATATTTCTGGACTCCAGAAAGCAACCTTAACAGCAAGCTTAATAATGGAAGGCAGTCTGAAAGCCAAAAGCCCAGTCGAGGTGCAAAGCTGTGTGTACCTTCAGCCCTCCGGAGCTGGAGACCTCCATCAACCTCCAGAAACTCTGGGGTGGAGATGCTTCCGTGCTCAAGAGGTTCAGCAGTGCAGCGTGCACTAGGGGCAACTGAGCTTTGACAGTACGAGTCCCCAAATATTACTGTTGCACTTAAATGTCCAGTGTTTTAATTCTCAAGCATCTTCCATCACCTGTAGTTCAAACCTCTGCTCAGTGCTAAAATGCTTGTGAAAGCTGAAGATGCTCCTTAGACACAAAAGAACTGAGATACAAGCAAGATAAGACCATGTTTACAGGACTTCTACTGACATATCTGAGCAATGTTAAAGCAGCTGGCTTGCATTAGGTTAGCACAGGGTTCAGCACAAACTCCTGAAATAAATGCATTGCTTTTTGAGATGGACTGCAGCCTGCATGGAGCTCCACGTTGCTGTGGGTACACTGCTAGCAGTACCTGGCCTAGAATAAGCTGGCTAAGGTATGTCCATACAAGCTGCAGTCACAGCAGCAACTGCCATATGGTCAAGCTCTTGTGACCTGCTGCCTGGCATTGGCTAAATCACTTCCAGGGCCAGCAGCAGAACAGGCTACATTATGAAAGTGCTGCCCCACTTATTAAAGCACTGCCGTGTATACAGGCTGTGAGCTGACACTCCTCAATCTGCAGAACCACACTAGCAGTAAAAACTCCTTACAAATGTACTGGAACCATGTGGTTATGGTGAGAGGCCAGAGATTTGAACAGTCATCTAGTCTCAGGGTTCTGTACAAACTCTCCTCCTCCCCACTTACCTCCCCTTATGCCTCTGCATACCTTCCCTTCCATCACTGCTTTTGGCCTCATGCCCTAAGGCTCTTCTTTCCCCCTGCAATGACCACTGTGTACTGACACCTCTCCCTGAGTTAGTACCTATAGCCAGTGGCTTTCCTGGACTCGAATTTCTCCTGGGAAGCAGTTTCCATTAAAATGGCCTTAAGAAAGGAACTGTTTTATAATAACTAAGTAACTGTGGGTAGCCTTAAAGAAGGTTCATTATCAAGGTACTGCCAACCATGAAGCTGGCATCCTTCCCTGCAAGTTGTACATCTACGCCCTCTGTCAAGTCAACAATCTTTTAAAGACCTCTCTGAGGCAGGGATTGCTCTTTCCATTACATTCCAAAACCAAGCAGCAGTCACCCATTTCAAGAATGCAACCACCAAAACACTGTCTCAGTCCATTATCTTCATCAAACTGCAAAAATACTCAGGCCATCAGTATTTCCACAGCAAGCACTGTCTTGCTGGGCCAGGCCAATAAGGAGGGGGAAAAAAACTTCAGGGCATGCAGAGTTCTATGAGATCCAACCCTAATCCTATAGGATTATAGGATCTATATACACTTGAGAGTGAGGGGGTAATCTCAAATAGTATAACGATATCTACTTATAAGCTGTTGGCATTTTGAAGGTTTATTTGACTTTTTTTAACACTCTTGTAGATGACAAGGAAGAGTAACAGGCATTCAAGTCCAGAAATATTTTTGATGCCTTGTAGAAATAAACTGGATGATGGCCTTTTCTTTGTCATAATTCATAGTCGTTTTCTGAAAACATGAGATCAGTTTCATCTGAGGAAGGAATCATTGAACAAAACATACAAAGTTACCTCTATCCTACCTACTCATACTAGACACTGGCCAAGTTTTAAACCACAGTGCAACCCCACAGTGTTCCTCACGCAACCCTAATAATGCCTGCATGCACCATCAGTGTGACAGCAAACATGTTAAGGTTTCATATAGATCAGCAGACACTGCATGGGCACCCATGTGTACAAAAGTGGGATCATATGATTCTTGGGGACAACACTGGGAAAGCAGGAAGTGGGTCACTGTGACCTGGATGCCAAACAATGTACAGCAACCTCCTCCTTCAAACAGGCCCTGCAAAACAGCACGTTGAAACGTGGAAATTAATGCCCTTAAATAGGAAGAATTACTATGTTAAACAGCTGTAAAAAATCTGTATTGTGGGTATGGGCAAGTACGGCAGAAGTTCCAGGTGCACTGAGGAAAGGGGCATGGAAACTGCTGCTCCATGCCAGCACATCTCCAGTGAAGATAAGGGTACCTTAGTACCACCTCTTTCATCATCACACTGCTTTTTTGCATCCAAGCCCTCGACTCTGCCATAATATCGGATAAAACCTGCCTTGCATACATTAATACCTCTTATAAACATTAATTTGACAATTGCCAGCACAGCAGCTGCTCTATTCTTAATGAAAAACACAAAGATCATCCTGCCCTTCCTCCTCCGTTTCCTTTCCCAAGCTTCACAATCCCCTGCACTAATTCACAGAGTCTTTTCCTTCCTCCTTCAAACAATTGCTAGGGATATAATTATCCTTCCATTCATATTGCAGGAAGTATTCCCCTTTCTATAAGCTGTGCTCTTCACTCACCCCTTATACTTCTTCCTAGGTTACATCCCCGGTGGTTTGTCACACCTCTTTCAGTAGCTACTCCTGATTCCATGAGCCGAGGTTAGTTCTGGGAATCACAACCTGAGCACCCAGAGCTGCACCTGTAGCACCAAAAGTGGCAGTAAGGCCACACTGGGGACTTCCTTTTCAGGACAATGACCTACACTACCCCTTAGGTGGTAGCTTCACTTCACCCTTACCTGAAAGACTCCGGAAAAATTAAGGCTCTTTTTTTCATCAGCCCAAGTATTCTATGCCTGTGTAACCTAGCCCCAGCTGAAGCATAAATACAGAAAAAGCACTCTGTAATCCAAAACCAAGACACAACAGCTGGATACAGGCAGCAGGGAAGATACTACCAGGAAGCATCACTGCTATGCACAGCCTCACCTTGGTATCTGCTTCCCTAGGGGCAGGCTTTCTGGAGGCACTGTCATAAAGCTGAGTTGCTGAGTGGTCTCCATAGGAGGAACGACATGGCTTTGCATAGGAAAGAATGCCAAGCAACTCTTCTGAAAAACGAAATGGCAAGGCAATGCACCTTGAAATGGCAGCATCTTGAAGTAGCCAGGGGCTGGCCAGCCATTTAGAATGGCAGCAAGGGTGCAACATGCCAGGACAGCCTTGGAGAGATGCATTCTTTAAACAAATACCCTTTACCAGGACACACATCTCTAATTCAAACCATGCCCAATATAAAATAACTTCTACAATCCCACAAGATGGCTCAACTGCTTCCCAATTCCTGTCAATTTTCCTTCTCAGGGATAAAGAAATAAAAAAATACAAAGACTGCCATTCTTAATAATTTCTTTCTTCCCACAATATTCCAACCTACAGAGACCAGTGCCCTAAGCAGAGAGACTGCTGTTTACCAACATGCCACATACAGCTCTTCAGCCATCTTTTAGATTACAGGAAAAAATTGTTAAAAAAAAATACATTAGAGTGCATCCAGTGTTTTGCCAAAATAGAAACACATTTTCTTTGCCACAATTACCACCTATATATTGTTTTTTCCAAATAATTTGTTCAGGTCAAGAATTGAATGAAAACAGATGGACTCGGTCCTTCATGATGCACAATGGGGAGTGGAAAGGGATCCTATTGCTGCCAAGGACTCAAAGTAGCCTGGATTTCCTGCTTGTTGTCATTCTGCTGTAGTCCCTGGACTCCAGCTATATAGCTTATTACCTTTTGTGCTTCACAAGGTATGTGCATGTGAACTTGCTCCACACATGCATTCTCCTGCTGCCCTTGCTGAGGCCAGCAATCTTCCATCTCTTGTTACACTAGGAAGAACATTCAAACTCCATGTTTACCAGCTCTAGCCACTGCTTTCTAAATCTTTCCAGATACAAGCAGCTCTGCAACACACACACTCTCCACATAGGCTTTAATACCAAAATGCTAGGAGACTGGCAGTCACCCAAGCAATGTGGGTTATCTAGGGACAGGAATGACCGAAACGGCTCCTGGCTTGCAGGGATCAGTAAGGAGACTCCAGATGCTCAAACCAAAGATGGGGAACACTTTAATTACAGAGAAGAAATACAGCTAAGCAATAAAACCTTCTTTCTTGAGTATCAGTGGAGGCATGTGAAAAAAACAACTACCCAACCTAACTTCAGATTAATACATCTCCTTCCCACAACAATGGCCAGTGGTTTCCTTGGTTGTCACACGGAGTTCATAGCTCAGACTACAAACTGGGCTACCACCACTCCTGTAGGAAGGGGAGAAGGATATCTTGCTCTCCAAAAAGCCGTTATAGTCTATCCACTCATTGAGAAATGACTGCTCAAAGCAACAAATGTTGTTATTTGATCTTCTGGGCAAATTAAATGTGCATGTTCACTAGAAATCACTTCTGGTTTCAATGTGACCCTGGAAATATTCTGAAGTACTTTTTTGAAAGCTTAAGGGCAAAAAAATGCAAAACGTTGCTTTGATGGAATACCATCTGCTCTAGATATGGACTGCATACCCAGTATTGAGAAATGCTGTCTGCACTGGACACCATCCATCTTGGAATATTCTTTGAAGAATTTACTGGAGTATGTGGAAAGTTAGAGACAGTTTCACAGTCCCAGATTTCTACAGAAATATACCTCACAATGCTCACATGTATTTCTCTGTGAAAATCCAGACTATTCCAGGCAAGAGAGAAGTGTTAAGCTTTCACCAAAGCAGAAGCAAAATCTGAATTACACAAGTGGGCAGAAGCATTTGGATACCTTTTCACAGAAAATGTATGCTAGCATCTGGGCTCACTGCACAAACCATCACCTGAGCCTCCACAACAGAAAGCTGTCACACATCTGCTGATCTAGCTATTCACAGTTTAGATATATACCAACCAGCAGCTCACTGCCTCAGGCAAGAATTTTGGTTAGCCAAGCAGAGTGAAATACCTGGCATAAGAGGCAAGAGTTAATGGCACACATTACAGTTGCATAAAATGAGACCCATGCCTGTCTCCTTGAATCTTTAAATTGGATCAGACACAACAAAATCAGTCTGGTGTAGTCAATGAGAAGGAATTTAGACAAAATCAAAAAACCTTCTATGTCTCTAGGTACATAATATGGGAAATATTTGAGATGCTACAAGTCAATGACATAGGTCAGTGTATTTAAAGGATCATGACTACATTGTCTTTTCTACTGACTTGAATCTCACCAGATACAATTGCCTTCCCTTGCAGCTGAGACAAAGCCATTCCCTGCCCCACACTGATGAAGTACCTTGGTTTTACCCAACTGCCATTCTTTCTTGCTGCTGTCATAGATCTGAAGAAAACCTGCACATACAGCTTTGCTGTTGTCTGAGAGACTTGTCCCCTTCACAAGCATCTTGTACCTAAGAATGAAACAGAGTCTCATGAGATTACACATGACAGTAACAGCCCCCTTCCCTTTCTCTCCCCAGTCTTTTAACTCTAATTATCCTCCTCCCACTAGTCCTTCTTCTCTTGGGACCTTCCCTTCTTCATGTTTGCCTTCCAATTTGGAAGTTTCCATCCCCCAGCCTTTATCTGTTCCTACCACACTGGTAATTATTGTTGCAATCCCAGTAAAAAAATACAAACTCAACAGAATTTTTCAGTAAAGAACAACTGTCTTTCTGAAACATGTGCTTTCATCAGACACAAGTTATTTTGTTCAGTAAAGGGGTGGCATTTAATGCTCCAAGAGACAAAGGAAGCAATGTTCAGTGGTTTGTTCTAGCCTTAAATTTCAAGAAATCCTTTTGATGTGGCTAATTAAAAGAAGTAATCACTCTTTCCAATATTAATCATCAACTATACTGTCCATTAAAATTTTTTCCAGCCACCTAAAGGTTTTAAGCATGGTATTTTCTTTTTTACATATTATGACCAGCTGGGTTTCACAGCATCACACTAGCAAATCTGTGGCAAAGCTTAA
>VXAY01005784.1:83528-132748 GCA_013399855.1 Oxyruncus cristatus | reverse complement strand
AAAAAAAAAAAAAAAGAGACCATCTGGCCATTTTTCCATTCTGCTTTTACCCTAAAGGTAAGTCTCCAGAAGGGCTTCCAGATCAGTCTATGCTATGGGCAATAAAGCCATGATTAGAAGAACATCCCACAGATGATCCATACCAGAAGCAGCAGTTAAAGATGGTACAGTCATATGGAATTATATACCTTGGGGCTGTTACAGCATATGAGACAATGACAGCAATTACCTGCTGAGAAAGTCCTGGAAAAGGCGCCGTATAGGGAAACCTGCTCTTCGAACTTTCACTGTCTCCAGCATCCCTGAGTACCGGAGCTGATTTAGAACCACATCTGGATTAAAGAGATTTGGCGCCTACATAATGATCCAGAGTCAAAAACAAATAAGAGAGACAGAGTAAATATTGATCTTGGTATTAACATCTTTGCTGCCTTGATCAGTCACTGTTTCTCTGAGCACAGTCACGGGTTGTGTATCTGTTTCTCTGTAGAAAGTCAACCCTGCACATTTGGGTAGGCAGGTGAAAAGGAGGAAGTTTGGATCAAGGGAAAAGCAACCTCGCAACACTGCACAGTGCAGAATAAGGGAAGAAAGGGAGTTGGGCAGATCCTGGAGAAAAAAAAACCAACAGTTTGGAGACTGTGATCACAGTCAGATCATGGCAGGAAAGCAAAGATCTAAAGCATTAACACAAACAGAGTGCAGAACCCTGACTCAGTTCTCTTTGCAGTCTCTCTCCAATCAAAGTGGAGATAAACTACAGAATTCTTTTCTGGCATAAATGCCCTAAGCAAGCTGTCCTCTGTTGTATCACACACAGTTTCAAAACACACACAGAAACGGATCAGTTCAGACTCCCCACCCAATCTAGTTAACAGCATATCCTCCTGCCACAGTTCACAATACGAGTGAGAGTCAGCCTGTCTCTAAGGACTGTGACTTGCTAATGAAGCATCCACCTCCTCTGCCTCAGAGCCAGGGATCTGCAGGAGACATTTCCTAGTGCACAAGTCTTGCATTCCAGAACAAATTTCTCTACAGGCATCTCAAACAGGAGTGATTGCTTCTTCTGTCACAGCTCTGGGCTCTGCACAAGGCTGGTTCATCTTCCAGGTTTCATAAGCACTGAAAGAGGTGGGAATGGCTATATAATCTCATACTCAGCATGCAGCCTTTCCATCTGATTACCAGGAGGAGGATTTGTTTTTCCTCAATTGTAAAATAACTAGAATGAAAAAGGGAAGATGAGGAGGAACTGCTCTTATCCTCGGTTTGAGGCACCTGCCAGGCATTTGTGCAAGAAGTGAGTGCTAATGAAGGCCTCTTTCTGATGAATATATTTTGCTGGGAGACAGACTTACCTTTTCTGTATTTGGTTTGATGCAGCGGATGAAGAATGGGTTGGAAGTACTAAGCGTGGCCATCAAGGAATGGAGAGAATCCTGAACAGCAACAAGACAAAATACAAAGGATCAGTGACTACAGAAGGCAGAGAAGCTACATTTGAAGCAACTAGGTCTTCACACAGCCATCACATTCCTAATGTCCTTTGACTCTGCTTTGCAAAATTTCAACAACACAGGAGATTCCCTCCTTTCCAAAACATACCCACACAATTAGTTTGCTCCTGTAGCTGTATAGCTACTTTACAGTCTCTCAAACTTTAAATGCAGGAAGATAAAACAGTGAAATGAACGGAAGGTTTGCAGACAATCTAAGGGGGTAAGATTCATACCTGCCAGGTCCTCCCAATAGGGTTTTGTTGGAATTGTCTCAATACCTGTTAATATGTGGCCTAAAAGGACACATACACTTAGCTGAAACACCAAACCAATATAAAAGATCAAAGAACCTCAAGAATTTCAGATACTTAGCAAAGTATATTCCCTCTGCTACCCTGCTTAGTCTTAGCATCTCACATTTTGCACCAGACAGAAATCCTTGGGGCAGTGGCACTGTCTTTTTTTAGCACTGCAACATTCCTGTACATTTTCAGTGCTGGACATAAAACAAGGATGAATGACTCCTCTTGGCTGCAGGCCTTGCTTAACCATCTGCTCCTCCCCAGAAGCCTGCTGCTCTCTTGGAAAACATCATACCCTGAACTGGGAACTGACAGTCGGTCTGCGCCTCTGGGTGCCCATCTTCAGTGTCTCTTCATTGCAACGACTGCAGACTCTTTCAAAAAGGTCGTAAATGAAGTCCAGCCTAAGGGAAAAGAAAATAATTAAAGAAGATGCAAGACCCCTAACACCTGTGAGACGATGGCTCTCATTCTCAGCAACTGCCTGCTCCCAGTGTGAAACACCTCATTTTTATTCCTGCTGTGCCAGAAGTGGCTGCAGGAGGCGGTTCAGCTGGGCACTTCGGTGAGGAAATTAATACTTTCCATGTGGCTGCCCAGACCCCGCAGGCTGCCCTGTATGCCACGCTCAGCTGCAAAGGCAGAAACCCCCTCTCACGCTCTCAAGCAGGACATTACACAAAGGAAAATCTCCATTCTGCACTGGCTAGGACAACTCCCTTGAGCTATGCCCCCAGGCAAAACTACCTTGAAGGTATGCCAGCTAGACTGGTGCTGTCATGCCCTCCTGAACTAGCTCTGACGACTAGCAGCCATGACATGCACATGAAATTGGAATCACAGCTCTTTGTAGCCAGAGGAGTTCTAGAGCTACCCTCACTGCAGGTCAGTTCTGGGGAAGGGGAAGGAAATGGGAAGCGGAAGGGGAGAGAACGGGAAGGCAAAGGGGAAGGGAAGACTATCATTGCCTGGAGGGATTTCTGTCATGCTGTTATAACTCTTTTTAAAACTGGGACAACACAAATCCTCATTCAATCTGTGCCTTTGACTTCTCCAGCTCTCCTTTCTTTTGTCAGAACACTCCAGCACATAGGGAAGAATGATTAAGAATGATGCCTGATGCTCTGGCAAAAGCAAATGCTTTCCTTAGTCTAGTTATTACATGAATGTGGCTTAGCCAGCCCAACAGATGTGGCCTCCTCAAAAGCATACCTGCTGTCTTTCAGCATGTTTAAAATGTCATCACGAAAAGTGTCTCTGTTCTTCTCCAGAAAGCCTCTCACATCATACAGCACCTGCAACACAGACAGAGCCACTAGAACAGTGCTGTACCAATCATTAAGCACTTCTACATTTACATGCCAATGTACAAGACCTCCAGCAGAGCTACACAGTAACACTGCAGGCACATGCCAAGATCTGAACTTTTGGGGTCAAAGAACTCCAGAGTTTTACAGTTACCATCCAGAGAGTGGCTTTTAGCCATCAACTGAAAAACACAAACCCCCTTCAAAAACAAGAGCCAAGTGAAACAGCTGCAAAGATTTGCCTGGCAGGGCGGGTGTGTGGGGAAATCCTCTGCAAAGGGTGAGGTACACTTAACTTCAGGAGAGCAAAATGAATGGAGAATGGCACCCAGTGCCCTGACTTCCCAACCACAACTGCTCAGCAGATACTATTCTAGGAGTGGGTTGGCCCTTCTTTAACGTGCAAGTGTCCTCCCTTGACACACCTCCATCCATTTCATAGCTCTTCACAACAAAGAGCAACATTTAACCTTGAAGGCTTGGAAACCTTTTCCTTTTTTCCGATAGGTATTTAGCCTTTTCTCCTCCTCCCCAAAAGACGAATTTTCCTTGTGATTTTTACTTTGGGTTTTGTTTGTTTGTGAATGTGCACATAAAGACAACATGAATAACAGAAGTACAGAGGAGTTTAACCCCCAAGCCAAAAGGTACTTGAGAAACTGAAACAAACATCCAGGCTGGAGAATATAGTGCATGCTGTTTTAAGCCCAAAATTTCACAAGTGCTCTGGTATGGGGCACTAACTGTGTGAAAACACACAGTTCAGAGATATTCTTGATTTTTGAAATCTAAAATCAAGGACCTCAAATCCAAGATACACTAAGCATCTCACAAACAAAACATGAACACCTACCTCCCCCGCATAATGTCTTATGCCAAACTGATGGTCTGTTACTCTGGGCTTCACATAGTAGGGGTTGCTCTGAAATGAAAGAAAAAGAAGTAGTTTTCTAATGCTGGTGTAAGAATAAACAGGCTCAGTCAGGAATTCTGCCATGATTATGACAAGGCTGGGATGGGCAAGGACCTTAGCTCTTGCAGAGCCCGACCACATCTGCTGCAGCTCTCTCTGCAGCTACATTACAAATATGTTACTTAAATAAGATGGAAAAATCCAGCCCTTCAAGGCATTCCTCATGTGAGCAAGGGCTTGCAGAATCAAGGTTGGGCAGGCATGCCATGGATGAAATGTTAATTCTTGCGTGTCCGACACCAGAGGAGACTGGGCTCCACACAAACCATGTGGTGCAGGACACAGAATCAGAATGCAAGGAAGATGGCAGCTTTGCAGAACACCTACACACCTTTTCTTCATCATAGGAAATAATATACCAATGTCCTGTCTTCCTCTATATTTTATCTTTCTTTGCACCTCTCTTCCCCTTTATTCAATATTCATTTTTCCTTTCTCTTATTAGATGTACTACTCTCTCATTTTCCCCCTCCTTTCTTTGTTCTATGAAAGCCATCTTAACTATGTAAGAACAGCCACGCTGCTCGAGATCAACAATCTATCCAGCTGAGTATTCTGCCTCTAGCAGTGGCTATGTAGTGTAGAGTAAGAACAAAGCAAGTAAATCATACTTTCATCCTAATATTCCCTCAAACTCTAATTATTTCTGTAAGACCTGCCTAACTAGTAACTCCAAGTGGATTTCTCTTGCTTGCACACCTGAACCCACGTAAACACCTTGCATCCAAGTGTCCTTTCACAGGAGCTCTTAGAGAAGTACAGATTTAAGCCTGGCTTCCATTAGTGCCATTTGTCTTCTACAGGTCATGTGTGACTTTTAAACCCATCACACACACCCCCAAGCCATCTTCTCTCCACACTGCAGGGTCCCTTCAACACAGTCTTCCGTAACACTGAAGCCATCCCAGACTAGTTGTCCCTTTTTGAGCAGAGGGGCCCAGTGGTGTACATGGTTCAAAGTGCAGGTGATCTATAGATTACACAATGCCATAACACTGTTTTCTTCTTTTATTCTGTTTTCCAGGAGTTTCTACTATTTCATCTGGGTTTTTTTCATTACTACTGAGAACTGTGCTGATATTTTCCACAGAACTATCTATCACAGCCTCTGTCTGGGTCTCGCTCCTGAAGAGCAGCAGTCAGTTCAGGGCCCACCATTTTCAAAGGGGAAACTGGGACTGTTTTCCTTCAGGTACACCATTTTGCATTTATCTACACTGCTTTTCATTTTCATTTTACCACCCAGTCTCATGAGGCCCCTCTCAGTCCAGTCGTGCCCCATGAATCAGCAGAAAACTACCTCAATGCTCCTATGACACAGTGTCTTACAGGCCTCTCTTCATTGAGGTAACTGACCATTTACATTCTTTGAATTTACCCAATAGTGAAATAAGAACTATAGGCCTATAATTTCCTACAATACTTCCTAAAAATTAAAATAATTCCCCATCTTCTCAGACAAAAGTACTACGAAAATTTTAAGTAACATGCTGCACAATGCCATTCATAATGGAGCTCTTTCATCTTCAAGGTCTTTTGGCAGTATTGGGTGGACGGCTTCTGACACTGATAATTCGTGAGTGCTACTGTAATTTTTTTTCATTGCTTCCTTTTCCTTTTCATATTGACCTCATTTCATTGCTCTTCCCTTTTCTCCATCCAGTTATCTTTTTCCAGTCACAAAATTTCCTATCTTCCATTCCAAGCTGGACTGCTCCTGGCTCTCTCATGTGGATTGGGACACTCCTCTCCTCTCCCTCTCTACCAAGCCCTTTTATTTCATCCATGCTTATAACACTTCTGGTACCTTCTCCTATCTCCCCTATTGCTCCTCTCTTCAGTTGTATTAGAGGTCATATTTGCTGAAATCCCAGCCTTATGCTCTTCCTTCTTAAGACTACAGCAATCCACAGAAAATACAGAGACGAGGGCTTGTTCTCTTCAGGCTTCCCAGTAATGCTGGCTGGATGTCTTCCAGTGCTCTTCCAGCCAGCAATAGAGACTTCAACAAAAAACACTAGGTACAAAAAACACTTTCACCTTCAACAAATGAAAACCCTAGAGCACTACCTACTTAATCATTCCCCCCTGCACTTCACATCTCGTAAGCTTCCTAGGGTTCCACGTTAACTGCTATCCCCTTAAAGCAGACAGAGGTGACACTATGAACAGCTTAATGAAAAGGCTACTCAATGCATAGAAATTACCAAAAATAGCAACTAAAATGTTGTGGGGCATAAAGGAATGCAAAATAATACTGGCAGTCTCATGCTGCTGTACAATAAACCACAGGTACCTTCTTACCAAGGGAACTGCATTCTGGTCTGATTATTTATCTCAGAAAAGAATAGAGAAAAAAATATGTAGACAAATCCAGAAACAAACAGCAGAAAGAAAGAGGAGCTTTGAAATGTCTCCATTTGGAGACAAACTGAAGAAATTGGGACAGTTCAGATAGAAAATGCAAAACAAGCGAGGCATTAAAAATATTCATTAGTTTTATATTAAAAGTTAACAAATACCAACAACAATAAAAAAAAAATACTAGAAGGATAAAGCAGGCATTCTCACATTCCTTGACCTATAAGCCACAGCGGACTAAATTGAAGGCCTTGATTTAAGCCTGAAGAAAGGAAATACTTCCACAAGGCTCTGCGTAAGTAGCCAACCAAAAGTCATTGCTATTGCTTCCAATTCGTAGTCATAAGTATTACCAGCAAAGCTAGAATACAAATATGAAAAATGAGAATATCTGCATCTAGGCCACTTAAAAAAAATTCAGGTAAAGGATAAAAATTTTTATGTTTTCAGGCTTGGATGAAGTCTCAATTAGAAGACTAGGAAATACATTTGCTGAAAATGTTCTTACTAAAGTAGTAAATTATTCCGTAAGTCCATGCTACAGGCTTTAATTTGTTTTGTTTTCAGTCTATTTATTATTTAGAACAAAGTGTTGGCTGTACCAGAGACATGGTAAGGGATTGCTACAGTGATCTCACTGGGGTTTCTGTGTCCCCAGGATAACTTTCTGACCTGCCTGAAAAAGCCATTCCACTCCTATGTCCAGAACACAAGAAAGAGGATGAAAGAATTTAATTAATTAGGAACAATAAGAGAGCTTTCATTAAAAGTCATGAGGCAAAAGCCGTCCCCAGCCCCAGGAGACAGATTTGACACGCTCTGGAGCAGACTGCTGTGAGTCAGCTGGCAGGAGAAACCCATACACACTGTGCAGCCACATCCTGTGCCTGGGGAGCTGCCTCGTGTCTCATTGCAGACCAGCAGAACCTGACCTCCATCCCATCCTACAAATTCAAACCTCTTCTACCCACAGCCTGTGGAATGCACACTCCCTTTTTTCTATGTGCACAAGAGACCATTCTGAGGTTGTCTCACATATTACTTTTGTTCAGTGCAGCTTTATTAAACACTTGCAGGTTTGGGTACAAGGCATTTTAAATTTCCTGCACAACGCATATATTTTACATCAACAAAACCTTCACTTTAGGTTTTGCAATGCTGATGGGGCTAACATACTGATCATTTGCCTGCCAGGTTATTTTCTTACTTACCATATGCTGGCTGTGAAGTTTTTCCAGAAGGGTGTTGTCTGTGCCTTTGGGGAATCGACTCTCTTCATTCACCAAAGCCAGTAGACCTAGTTTCTACAGCCAAACAAGAGACAGGCTTTTACAGTCAGCAAAAGCTCTAACTACACAGCACCAAGACAAGAACTGGAGATCTGAACAGACCGTTGAGCAATAACTCGACTTAAAGCAGAATTCTGGCCCGTCAATGCATTCAGCAAGCAGAACGTAAGTGGAGATTATTTATAAAAAAAATCACATTAAGGTTTTACTTAAACACTAATTCCTGTCTAAACCTATGACACCCTTCCTAAGCTTACTCTCAACAATAAGCAGAGATCTGCTTTCTTAAGCTGGGACTACAGCTAGAAAAGCCCATACTTTTGCCAGGTCACTATGGGAAAGTGATCTAAGCAACTACCTGTTTTTAAAACCAGGAAACCCCAGGGAAGGTCTCAAGGCAATCAGCAGTGCCCATGGTGACCCCTGGAAACTGCTTACCTTCTCAATAAGGTCCAGGCACTCTGCATTATCCATCCAGTCAATGGCTTCCCAGTTTATCCCTTCCCTGACAGTCAAGAACAAACAGAACAAAGATGAAATGAAAGATCCAGTGCTCTGGGGTGTCGAAGAGCAGCAGTAGCTAAGCATGGCAGCTGTCCCAGGACTGAGGACAATTTGCTGTAATTAGGCTTTGCCATGGCCGTGGAAAAAGAATAGGGAACACAATGCACTGCTAACACAAGGAGATGGAAATAGGAGACAGCCTTTCTTATCCATACCGGTAATTTAAATTGAGGCTTATCTTGTAGTCACTTGGGCAAATTTCACAGGAATTTTAAAACTGTAGTTGCTCTTCCAGGACTGATGAGCATCAGCCCAGACAGTTTGCTACACAGCTTCAAAAGTCAACTGCTGACCCACTAATCTGGAAAGCAGGCCCGAAGCACGTCTGCCAGAAGACTGAACCACAGTTCACAGGTCCACCAGAAGAAGAGACAGGAGAGAGTTTTCAGGTAGAGTTTCGAAGAGGATGACACAGGTCATGTGTAGCCTGACATGCAGTGAGCCTACAGGGTGGCCATGCATCTTTCAGAATAGGGGCTGATGTAGGTAGAGCACTGCAATAAGTATGCTTTGAAAATCACCCATGAAATTCTGTAAACATGCTGAATGTGTTTTTCCTCTCTTATCACCTTCTTACACTCCCAAAATAAAGGATGTTTCTGTTTTCAGAATTCAGAGAAGCCTGAGAATAGCTCTTACTCAGGAATCCAAGGAAGACTACAGGCTATGTGTGAAGCTATTTACTGACATTCCGATACAGACACCTTTCAGGTGCAGGCTAACATTTTGAAGATAGTGGAGCAGTTGCCTGTAAACTCTTCAGCCTAGGCTTCATACTTCCAGATTCAGAGCATCAAGATGAGATACTTACTAAACCTGAGGAAGCAGAGCTTACACAATGAAAGACAAGCTTTAGGCACATCACCCTAGAATAATTTGATGCATAGTTAATAAAAAAATCCTCTCATTCTTTTAAAGTTCAGCCACAGAACTTAAACTTCAATGCAATCATCAGGAAAAAATAATTTGTCATGATGATACCATTAGTAACACAGGCTTCCTGCAATGGTGGAAATGGCTTGAGAAGTGAGTGCATAAATAGCCTTGCAGTTTTGTAATCTTTAGAATTTAATGAATTGCCTATTCAACTGTCTCCCTTTACAAGGCTGCTCTCATTTGCCCTCACTGACCCTATTCAATTGCTTCATTCACAAACATAAAGGCTTCTGTTTCAGAGCAACAACTAAAGTATTTGTCTAGCAGCCTTCTCTAGAAGCAGAAATACTCTAGAACATCCCAGGTACTTCAGTAAATACAATTCAATAAGAAGCCCACAGAAGAGAAACAGATGTGCAGAATGTCCCAAGCTCAGGAAATCTCTCATTTAAGTCTCCTTGCTGAGGAAAAGAGCCCTTTTCACAGTACAGGAATCTCTAGGACAGAAAGAGCTGTCAGATATCTAACTGTCTATCTTCAGGGACTTTTTACACACCAAGATTCCATCTGCATAACACTACCAGTACCCTAAGTAAATCATTACCAAAGTCAGTGATAAGCCCAGTGACCACGTACTCTAGTGGCTTAAAGCCCAAGAACTTTCTATTCAGCTGAGAGACAGAAGGGAATGGGGACTTTCTAAATACTACAAGGGGGACTGTTTTTGCCTGGAGACAAGTGACTTATGCTGTCAAAGCACGTGGACAGTGCTTATCAAGACACATCCACAGTCAGGGTTGCTCGAAAGCCCAGTTGTTTCTCCTGCCTCAGCAGTAGGGACTGCGGAGCACAGAGGAGGAATGATGTCCTCACTCCTACTACCCATGAAAGCAATAGGGGCTCCCCTCCCTCTATTTGTCACCTGTTGTACTCCAGCTGCTCCAAGGAGAAGATGTGCTTGTTGAAGTATTCCTGGAGTTTCTCATTTGCATAGTTAATGTTAAACTGCTCAAAACGATTCACCTGCAAGAAGAAACAATGATTATAAAACTTAACATTCTTGACCACGAGCTCTAAAATAATCTATAGCAGCAAGGTGGAAGGTGCCAGGCCTGGAGTAAAGCCAGAGAGCATAGTCAAGATGGACATGAGGAGGACAGTATGGGGAGGTCCACTAGGAGAACAGCTTTTGTAGTCCATGCAAAGTTAATTCAGTAAACCTAAATCATAGTAAAGGATGCTAAAGACAATCATGCTTCTCTTCTTGGAAGAAAGAAATATAATTCCCTAAGTCGTAGGTCACTGGGCTTTCTCTTCTGTGAAGTATCTGAGCAGTCACCATATGACTGTTCAACATACAACCCTCATCAGTTGCAGTCAGAAGCATTCCACATGGGATTCTCCACACAATGTAAAATAGATGTAAACAAATAATGTACACACAAGATTTGGATATTTAACCTGCATACAAGTCAGAAATTCAGTATTATCTATCACAGTACATCTGCTTGGGGTCTGTGTCACAAACCAGACCTTGAACATCAGCTTTTAAGAATACAGGTAGCAGAAACTGGGAGCTAAATATATCTTGCTGCTTCCAGGGTAAAGTGACAGTAGAGAGACCCCAGACTGCAGGATACAAACCCACCAAAATTCCCTCCTGTACACACTGACACCTCTAAAACCAACCCACCCCACAAAAGACAAAATCCTGACCTGAAAATTCTCGAAGCCAAAGATATCCAGGATGCCCACAGACTTAAAGTTTTCCTTGCCTTTGATCTTCGTATTAATCTTGTTAATGAGCCATGAGAAACACTGGGAATAGAGTGCCATAGAGAGAGAGTCTCTGGAGTCAGCTGCCTGTAAATACAGAGAATAAAAATGAGCCACAAAGAGAACAGAAGCCATAAGGGGCACATGAACCTCTGCAGGACTTCAGGTTCCTCCACTCCTCTTCAGGTGTCTCAGCCTCTGTACTGGCTGTGTATGGTGCAGTATTTATATGTATCAAGTTTTCAAATAGCCAGGCCACACACAGATAAGCCATGTACAACCTTTGGGCAACTGAACTTGAGAGGCTGAAAGAAGTAGCAAAATCAGTGACATCTTTTGGAACAAGTGCTGGGGGCCAGGGAAGGTGGCAAAATACCTCACAACTAAGACCACAGCAGTCATTTGCATCACCTGAGCCAACATCTCAGTGACAGGCAAGGTGTCTTGGTTCAGTACTTCTGGTAGAGCTGTCGAATTGGTGTCTGCTGAGTTTTCAAAAAACCGGTAGGGCAGGATTTAATAAAGTATTCTGACACCAAGTTACCCTCAAAAATCCCCTTTCCAAAACTTTTCTGCAAACAGCATTATCCTACTGGAATACAGTTAGGCTAGCCAACAGCCAGGACACATGCCCCAAAAGACCATGGGTTGAAAGACTTTTCTAGAGTTGACCCCACTTGCCATGCAGTGATCATAACCAAGTGTCATAGGTGGAAAAAATAACTTAAATTGTGATGACTAACAGGCAGCGCGTAATTGGGTGTATGTAAGCATGTGGATGAACATCCAAAATCAAACTTTTGGTACCTCAAGCGAAAGCCTGCTACCTGATAGCTGTAGAAGGAATGGGCTGGTTACAAATTTTGATAACACTTGGACAAGCAAAAGCGGCACACCTCAAATCCTCCAATTAATAAAGAGACATGAGACAGAACCACAAATTAAGAGGCTGATCATGTGCTGTCCTGCACATACACTTCTATTTAGAATTGGAAAATAGAGTTTAGGGTTCTGGAAAGAAGAGGAGGCCAAAAACAAGGGTTCACAACAAGAAGACATGATCTCAGAGATTAGAAAAAGAGGCCGGGAGAGAAGACGGGAAAGACTGTGTCTGGAAAAAAGATGCTGGAAGTGGGGAAAGATCCTGGAGATTGGAGACATGGAAAAAAAACATCAGGGCATGCCCAAGAACCTTGGCAGGTTCTGGGTAACTGGTAACTGCAACTACCCAGTATGAACCCACACAAGTTTCTGCCTGGCCCTCCTGGACAAGCAGCAAACTCCCAACTAGGAAAGGAAGTTTACATCTAGAGAATATAATGCTGAGGGGTGAGTGAGCAAGTACATGAAATAATGAAGTAGGGTAAAAGCTTTAATCTTGTCATTTAATAAATAAACCACAGTAACTAGATTACAAGTTGTTTCCTCTGTCTGGCCTGTGACACCAGGGCAATTCCTTCAATAGGCCAGACAGCAATGACTGATCTTCTAAATGCACCTTCATCCCCTTCATTTTGCAACCCTAAATAACATGAAGTCTTGTGTTCTGCTTTGCTAATGACACCGGCCGACTGCCTCTGAACCCTTCCAGCCCCTCAGCAAGCTTCTGAGGCCCAGCCTGCCAGATCCTCCTTTTCACCCATGCTCACTGCTTTTCTCCTTCTTTCTCTTCCTGGGGACTATCTCTTCTTCGGTAGCTCAAGGTCAGCACAGATCAACCTCCCTTCTCAACAGATGAGAACATTTCAAAACATGGGCACACACATATTTTCTGGGTATTTCTTCTCTCCATCAGATGATCTGTCTTATTAGTTGGGACTGAGAATGCCCTCAAGGTCATGCCTCTGTAGTATCTCTGGCTACACAGTTAAGTTGAACTCATTTTCCAGGAACAGAACCTCCCCATCCAGCTGTAAGCAAAGCACTTTCCCTACAATATGGCTCAAATGAGATTCTCAAAGGCTCCTTTCATCCTCACAGCTTTGCCTGCCTTTAGGCCAGTTCATGCATTCAGCCCACTGAAATGTCAAAGCTCAGATGGGTAGTGAGCCCATTACACAATGAGAAGTCCCTGGCAACTCTATCAATGCATTCCCACAACAAGCGGGAATAAGTGGGTGCAGCAGGAATAGTCTTTATGGGCCCAGTGTTCAGTGCAACAGGCTTACCTAGTGAAGGCAGCTGAGTGGTAGCATCCACTTGCTATCACAATTTTCTTGTGGTCTTAGTACTTCACTGGGCTGCAAGCAGTAAGTGTGTGGTCCAACACACACAAATGTCAACAACAGATACATTATCAGGGAAAGCTTATTCAGGGACACTCTTGTAAATCCTACTGGACTGCTGAATTTTCTCTGGTATTATTTGTTATCCAACCTTATGTACTGCTAGAGAAAGATGCGGTTTATTTAGGACAGAGAGCTGAGAAGAGAAACTGCGGTACTGGATACTGAGGATATCTACCACAGATTATAGGCTGAAAAATAATATTCACACCATTTCACTGCAAAGAAAGGTCACAGACTATGCAAAAAAAGAGGTCGTTTCTTAAAGGCAAAACTTAGCTTCTAACATATTAGCAGAAGTGTTCACAGCAAGAAAAGAAGCAACTACTCTGCCATAATGAGCACTGCTGAGACTTCGGCTTGAATACGGTGCTCAGCTGGGGACACTCCGCTTCTTGAAAGATGTGGGAAAACAGAGACAGAAGACAAAGAGATTTAGAAAATTACTTACAAGGAAGCACTGAAGGAACTGGATTGTTTAGCTTAGAAAAGAGAACACCACATGAAAAACTTCACAGAAGCCAAAGCTTGTAAGGTGGACAGCTGGGATGTCAAAGGTAATCTAAATATGAGGAAAATCTTTTCAACTCCAGACTCCACTGCAGCTAAAGCAGGATACTTAAAGATGCTGTGAAATTCCTTCCATGGGAAATCTGAAGGAAAGTTAGACAGACATCCGTCAGAGAGAGTCTAGTAACTCTGTTTTCTCTGCCAATATAGGCGTTGGATTGATAACCCTCTGCAGACTGTGCCAGCACAACACTTCCATTACAGATGTTCATTTTGTTGTAACATGATATATCTTCCATCCTAGTAATATTACTCTGTGTTTTCCACTGTTTTGCATTTTATAAATGACAGAAGATTTTCTATAGTTATCTGTGCATGGACCTAAAACACCAAGAGTGCCCTCAAGTGATCAGCAACATCGCAAGAGCTACATATTTTTTTCAGTCCTCCTTTGTGGTTGTATGGATATGGAAAAAAGCTACTGTGTGGTAACAACCTAACATCTGCCGGATGTTTCGTGGTAACTTTGACCTTCCAGTAAATGCAGTGTAACCTGGGACTTCTGCAAGGTAAAAGCATGCATACGTGCAATTATCACAAAGCATCTGATGCACCTTCTGCACGACACAAGTATGACCAGTTCCTGGTGAGTGAAGGTGACTTAAAACCATTGACAAAGTGCATTGATATTTGCAAGTGAACTCCCCTGTAAAACCTAAAAAGCAGAGTCAACACTGGGACCTAAACTGCCAATAAGGAAGTTTCCTGAGGAAACAGGAAGCCCTAAACTGGAATGGGTGATACAAGAGGGAGATAGAGGGCCTGGAAATGCAGAAGTGGCAGAAGCAGTAGCATACACTACGACACTTACCTGCTCCACAGTGAGAGGGGAGCTGATCTCTTCCCCACGCAGAATCATGGACCTCTGTGTCAGTACTTCAGAAAGCTGAAAGGCATCTAGGCCCAGGAGGTCACTGGCAACATTCAGCACTAACAACAAAAGAAGACACACTTTTTTCTCCTGCATGGATCCCCATCACTTGTGGAGGATTCATATTTTGCACTTCAGTGAGGAAATCCCAGGGATTTCCTACAAGGCAAGTGACTAAACTCCAGCACAAAACACACTCCCCTTTACTTAATTCTATTGGGCACAGAAGCCCAATAAGCTGTAAGCTCATATACCCAGTCTGCGGCAGAGTCAGCACCCATTTTGGGCCACAGTCAAATACTCCTGTAAGTCAGACTTTCTGCTGACAACAGGAAGAGCAAAGTCCTGTGTAAAGCTCAGCACCAGCAAAATATTTATTGCATGAGAAGATATGTTTTCCTGAAGGCACAACAGTACAGTCTGAGCATGGGATTGCTAAACTTGGATGTTAAGAAGAGAGGCAATTAACTTGAAGACTTGAAGGACTTGTAATACATATTTATTTCTTCTGTCTGTTTAGGGATTCACTTTACCAGACAAGCTCAGATTGCATAACAGTAACAGAGTGCACACTAGCAAATGCTTCAAATGAAGATGGGGAAAAGTCTCTAACACACTACTTTCATCTCCAGCTCCTCCCTGAGCCTATTTCTTCCATCTCTTTCAATGCAAAAGAGAAATTGTGAGACCGTGGACACATCTGAGAGTAGCCAGGAGTACTAATGGGTCAGAGGGCCACAGCCCAAATAAATCACACCGGTGCCCTGGAGCCGTGTATCCTGTGGCAATGCTTTTGCAGAGCTCACTGTAGTCAGTGAACCTGCTGGCAAAGGTACTGCATACCAGCATAACCAGAGGGAAAAAGGACAATGGAGGGAACGTTATTGGGGGCCTTATGGGGCTTTGCATGTTCTACCAAGTTGCTAGGGTCCCACTTACCCGCTTTTGTCGTAACCTGGGCCCCGCCAGCTGTCATGAATTCAACATTTCCCAAATGAAGTGTGCCAGAAAGAAGTTTGAAGATGTCTCTGATTTCTTCAGTGCTGAAGTCCACCACCTTCATGGCAGTCTGTTCAAAACCATACAGCTAATAAATACATACAGCCAACAGCTAATGTTGGCTGTATGCATAGCCAAGTACAATGTAACCACCACACTCAGGCCCAGTCTGTGTAAGATGTATAACTCAGAATTATAGTCACCATGAATCAAAGTGAAATGGCATGGCACAGCACCTCTCCCAGCTATACATCTCTCAATGATCTTTTCTGCCTCCCTTTCTCTTCTACATTTACTCTATCACCATCTAAGAGAGGTGGGCATTTGCTCTATCCTCAAGTTGGACTTTGCTGCTGCCATTGCTGGTCTGTCACAGGAAGAATGGGTTTGTGACTATGTGAGGAAATCCGCCCCGAACACTGGCAGCACAGGTTACAGATGTTACCGGATTGTTTCCGCATTCTCCCTTATTTTCTTCCCTGAAGGACATATTCAAATAATATACTTAATTTACTCTGATCCACTTAACCCCCTTACTTTATTCTAACTTAGAATAGTAGATCTTTACAGCAAGATTTAAAACCAGGCTTTCAGGATTAACTGCTAGAAGGTGAGGAACAGGTTACCAGATAATGAGGAATTATGGCACATTCCCTCTTAGTGCATACATGAGAGCCAGGGTTCTTGGGGCATAAATTGATTTGGAGAAGTAGGACCTAGTTTTCATGCATTCACTCTGTGAGTGAGGCACTCTGGGGTTCTAGTTCCCTTCTTTTCTCCAGGCGTCTCCTCAGCTGAAATATAAATGCCTTGTTGCCATTGAAATCTCTGCTGTACAGGAGATGTTTCCTTCCCTTAAATCACGCCTAAGCAGGAGCTATTGAAATCCTAAGCTGACTTCTCTACCCTTACCTACCTGGTTTCACCTACATTACTAAAGCCCTTAGGCCAAAAACCACTTATCAAATAAAACATCAATTTGCACATTCATCCTGCTAAACCCATAACCTCTGGTAAAGTCTGACATCTATTGAAATCTGTGTGGTATTTCAGAATATGCCATTTGCACAGGTGACACAACTTTACTGGAATATTTTTGGAGAACACTACCTTCAGATCAAACTGTTCCACTTCTAATGGTCAATTTGAGGTTTTCTGCCTCAGACTATCTAGAAGGCTCCCAGGAACCATTATGGGGTGGGGGGATTGGGACTCAGGTTCCCAAAAATTCTCCATCTTTCTAAATTACTATTCATACTGGCTGTTTCCCAAAAAACACTTTTTGAGCCTCGTTTTTACCATAAACAGGTAGAGCTGAGTTTCAGATTTGTTGAACACCCAATTTTGGCTTAGGGCAAGTATATTCTGCTTGTGAGATCTAGACCATGCAGCATGTTTAGTCCATGAGATTATGCCTAAAAGTTCAGGAGGAATTAGGACTGAACTCACCATGACCTTACTGAACATCTCTACGTCATTCAGGTTCTCATCAGTCACACAACCAGACTGGTTCAAGTAATGATAAGTCTCTGGCTCAGAGAGGGAGAGGCTCTCTGCAACAGAAGAAAAAGAGGCAGGAAAAAGACAAGAACTTATTTAGCAACCAGCCTTTTAATTCTGTGATCTTGGTCCCCCCAAATGTGTGTATGTTTATCATAGGGAAAGTTCATCTGCCCTGATTTCCACATCCCTCAAAAGCCACATCTTAACAGCACTGGGGAGGGGGAAAGAGGAGGGTATGCTGTAAAAAGGCTTGCAGAGGGTATGCAAAATTATTTAGAACAGTCGAATCCCAAGCTGCAGAGTTGCAGAATTTCTCAATACTAAATTGAGTCAGAAAAAAAAAATCTATCTCAAAAAGTATACAGAAAAAAAGTCTTAACTTTACACATACAGTAATGATGTCTAAATTAGATATCATCATATGAGACAGAGTTCAGAGAGTCACCGATTTCTGAAGACATCTCAGTGCTGATCAGCAGTCAAACACTGAACATAGTTCAGTTCCTCTAGTTTTAGTAGGAACACAAAACTAAATGTAAAACCAGAATTAGGTCTCTGTATGTACCTGTAGTACAACCACATTCTGAAGGTTTGATCCCCCATTTTGAAAAGAACAAAGGAGAACTAAAAAATCAATGGAGAAAGGAGCCAAGGATGATCAAGACCCAAAACCACATTACAGATGGGGAAGTGAAGCAGCCTGGGACACCAGCTTGGAGAGGGAGGTGGGGAGGAATTGCAGATCTGCTGAAGAAAAGAATGTCTTGTATGTTTTCCCTAAGTACTTGCTGATATCCATGGTCCCCACTATTTTCCTTGGCTTTAGATTGATCTCTGAATTGACCTACGTGGCCATTCCTGTACATACTCCCTAAAACTGAAGCCCTACTCCTTCCACTCTGTCAGGCCCAAATCTTCCACCTGATTATCCTAACACACAGAGAACAAGAAATTCCCCAGCCAGTCAAAACCAGAGTGCAACATAACATGTTCTTGCCTGCCTATCTGACCTCTTCAGCAAGACCATCAGTGCTCAGCAGTGCTTGGGACAGGTACACACAAACGCTGTTACAGGGATCCTGCACTATAAAGCGGATTCATCCATAGCCCACAGCTGCCACTTTCTCTGTGTGCCCTCTTTCAGACCCACCTCTCCCTTCCCCATGTACTGAGCTATAAACCCTTTGTTCAGACATATACATGTTTTGATTCTAGTCGTTCCACTACATCGTTGGTCTTTCTAATTGTCTCTACTATTATCTGTACTGAAGGTTTTTTGTAAATGTCTGTCATCCAACCTTTAAACTCCTGGAATAGGTTCCATCAGCAACTGTATCAAGACTCTCCACCCTTCCTTCACCTCTAGCCAGTTTCATTACCTCGTCACTTTCCACGGACTTTTTTCCCTCCAGCTCAGAACGCCTGAAGTGTCTTTTCTCATACAGCATTTCTGTCATTCTCAGCCTCTTTCTCTCAACTCCCCTTTCTGCTTGCCACAAAATCACCATATGGCCTTCGAGAAAAAGCTACATATCAAGTACCTGAAATACCCATGCTCTGACTTCCACCTGCTTCACATGCTGGACTGAAAAGAGGACAAAGCCATATCCTACAAAATGCAATTACCTTTCTGCTCCCCACTCACACCAGCTAGCAGAGCATAAAAGATGTGATAATTCCTCTCTCCGGGGTTCTGGTGTACCACTCTGTTCTGAAACAAAGAATACAAGAGTAGCAAGTAGAAACAGATTGGACTTGTGGTTGCAAAGGCAAAGAGAGGACAAGGATACAGGTAAATCTCCAGGGCCAATGTACACGAGCGACCTCTTCCAGTTTAGTGATGGTTTTGTCTAAATAAATTCCATATCAAGGTCTTGTCACACGTGGCTGTGCAACTGACCATGTGCTGACTTCTTTGTACTCAAGAGCATGCACATGGACAAACTGAACCTGTCAGTTCTGGCACTGCTCCTCAGTGAGTTCCTGAGTCCAAAGTAAACTACATCAGAGCAGAGATGCCTGCATTTGGAGTTGTACTCCATATTCCTCACTGTGGAACTGAGTTTCCAGGTACTCGTTTTCTTTCCCTTTCTCCTCAGTAAACAGCTTTTTCTTGGGGTCTCTCTGTAATGCACAGAGTTTATCAAAGATAGGAGAAGAGGCTCTGATAGATACAGAACAAACATTGTTACTCTGCCTCTTCCTCATTTGGGACAATTGCAGTTGTAACACATAAGGAGCTAAGGCCTACACGCTGTGATGAAGACAGCATCATTCAGGAGGTGATCTGGTACTGACACACCATACTATGGGAACAGGGCTCACCCAGCAGTCAGAAGAGGTGATACTTACCTTTTCCAGTAAATCTGAACAGCAAGTTAAGGAAAAAACATTCAAGTGACATATGCATATATTTCTTGATGATTGACAAAGAATCTTCTAGACACATTGGGATGAACCCTGTAACAAGCAGCAAATCATTAAGTGACACTTTGGGAAGTAGGTGAAGAGTGGTCCTAAACATCATCTCAGATCATCCTCTCTACTCATTTTCCAAGGAGGTATGATGTGCCAAAGAAATATTTAAAAGGTCAGATAGAGCATAGGTAACCTAACAAAGGATGAGCCACATTAGGAACACCTTGAAAGATTAGAGGCCACTCTAATCTGAACGTCTGTATTGCTCACAGCAAGTCTTGCATCAGTTCTCATTGCTTCTGCAAGAGACCACTATCTTTAATCTACTGACAGCACAGAGAGCAGAGACTAAACAATGCAAGCCTGTTATTTACAGCGGTAGTAAATTCATCTGGCTGCTACTCCAGTGGAAATTGGTGTGGTTTGCAGTCATCAGCAGCTTTGAACATCACCATCAAGAAATGTAGCCAAGGCAGCTTTACCTGCCTCATGTAGACAAAAGATATGTCTAAGCCTTTGGGAGAGGGCTCCACGGGCATAAAGAGAAGAAAGTTGTCATGGCACAACATAATTTGACTATACCCAGTCTTCACTGTCCTTGTTACCTGAACAAGCTCTTCATGGAAGTGGTCATGGCACCAAGCCTGTCAGACTACAAGGAGCATCTGGACGATGCTCTTAAGGCATACAATTTCATTTTAGGTAGTCTTGAGAGGAGCAGGGAGTTGGATTCCATGATCCTTATGGGTCCCTTCCAACTTGAGATATTCTATGATTCTATGATTACGGTTACAAGGTCCACTGGAGATGGCAGCCCAAAACAGGGAGTCATAATTCTCTTCTGCATCCAAATATTCCACAGAATATAGTGATTCTTAGTTTGGCCTCACTTTTGTCAATCACAAATTTATTAGCAGAGCTAATATAAGGCAATAATTTTATGGGGAACAGACAGGATGCAATCAATGTGGCAGCAAATGCCAGGGTTTTAAGTAACAAGTGTTGAGATTTCCAAAGTAAAAAGTTAAACTATGTCCCTACCTAATGCAGTACCTAGATGAAAGGTTTCCAGAGTTAGGTGCTACTGAGCCACAAAACAAACACTTATTCTCTCTTTAAGTTGCAAATTTTACCACAGTTATAAACTGGCTTTGAGAAACTGTGATGAGGGATTTCCTGACCCGCAGTGAGCATCTCCTCATCTTCACTTACTCCATCCATTTCTGAAGAAAAGGATACAATCAGTTACTCGGCCTCCCTGGATGTGTCCATGTTGAGAGAAATGCAACTGGATGAACTTGCCAAAGCGGCTGGAGTTGTTGTTATAAACTGTCTTGGCATTTCCAAAGGCCTCCAGAATGGGGCTGCAGAAACAAGGCAATGAAGATATGATTAGTGGTGGGATATCATTAAAACAAAGCATGTGCCCAGTCTTTTGACATTTGCACAGAGTGCTTTGCCATGAGAGATTAATTTGTTATAGCACTAGCCTGGACAAGCTGGGAGAGCTCAAGGGCAAGAAAGAATGGCAGGAGCAATTTAACACGCTGCTAGATAAATTTTAAACCTTTGGGATTGGAGTTAATTAAATCAGTCCCCAATCCATACGGGCAGCTGGTGCTCACACTGTCAAGGGCATTCCCCACCAATGTGGCTTCAGGAAATGAAAGGTGGCAAGACCCAGCCAGGTTGTGTCCTTAACACAGCAGCATCCTGTGAATGGGACTGCATTATATTCAGGATTTTCAGAAGCATCAGACATATAGGGCAAACACACTGTAGCTTTAAATCACATACTTCTATATTTGTTCTACCTTCTTTATTTCTGCCTTTGAAAGACAAAACAGTATAAGACATTTATTAAAATTACAGGCAGACATCTTCAAACTAACAAACACAGAAATAAAGCGATCTCTTTGGTACTGAAATTTGATACTGGAACACACAAGCCCTTGTTACCTAAATCTTGCTTAGGCTGATGCAAGCCACATGGTTTCCAACTAGAGGGACTATACACACACACAATAGATTTGAAAGCTACATTCTGAGAGAGCCACATCATTCAGGAAAAAAAAAATAAGTTGAAAAAAAATCTATCACCAAACATCAGACAGGCAATAAATGGAAGAATTTTGTCTCCTGTCACCTTCCTGTCTTCAGGAGATTCATATGACGTGGAAAGCAGCGAGCTGAAATGCAGCTTGGTTCTTGCTTCACAGAACAGTTCAAGGGAAAAGCCTGAGCCACTCAAACTGACATGCTGAATCCAGGTTTAAAAATATTCATTTCTGCAATTTAGCCAGTTCTAAAATAATCTGAAGGCCTGACAAGCAAGGGGTCATAGAGATGCTACTAGAACAGCCTGCATGTCGTCATGTCTAATTTTAAAACATACATAGTTTAAACAAAAATTATTACTGTTATTACCCTGAGAAGTATTGGCATTTAAATATCTCCATTGATCTACTGTGCAGTTCCACTGGAGACTGGGGCAGATATGGGATTATTTACAAGTTTATAAATATAGCATCAAAAATAATCACAACTACAGACACCACTGGAGCTTGCAGAGAGCTTCAGGTCTTGCGAATGTTTGCTAAGGGAGAGTTGTGGTTCGGGGAAACACTCAACAACCTTCAGGAAAATTCACGCAGTATTTTCGTAACTTACCTCTTGAAACAACCACTTCCAAGAAACAAGCATAAAAATGAAAATTGCTCTGTTAAAACTCATTACAACTATGGAAATGCCAGTTAGAGAAATCTGTGTGCACAGATCAGGAGGTAAGTTCCTTGCCCTGGAGAATCTGAACTCCAAGATCCACAATTCTGAAACAAGTACGTAAACAAATGACATTGCACAGGAATATCCCACTGAGCAAACCAATGCCATGAATCAACTAATTTAATGGAGGGAGCCAGAAAAAGGGAGGACAGAGTTACGTTATGTGACCACCACAGTTGCAGTGAGAGTGCAGGAACCAGCCTGCCAGTCTTTATGGCTGTAAATCATGTCGAAATAGATAAGAAAAACACAAGGAAATATCTTTACAGTTTAGTTTGGCAATGGGCTCACGTATATGAGTGCTGAAGTCTTTCAGATATAGGGGAGAAAATAAGCAGATGCATGTCTGAGGCTGGCAGCAGTTGCAAGGCAGAGCAGTGAGAGTGAGCTGGTTCAGTCAGGAACGAGGGCAGGTGCATGGGCCGAGCAATCTGCCCATGCCAGCAGCACATCACAACGTGGCACTTGATGCAGCAGTGAACTGTGAGGAGGAGCAGCACATCAGGAGGGTTGATGCTGGCTGCTAGGCTGGATGTGGGCAGGGGTGTGCTCCAGGATTCAAAATGATGGGGACCAGTTTCAGCGGAGCAGCAGAAAGCAAAGTCTGAAATTTAGAAATACTGCACCATATGCAGCTTCAGTATTCAGATGCACAGTTGAAGACAAACAAGAAGATTCGAAGACTTGGGGGATGAATAATAGGAAAGGTGGCTATGCTGTCAGCATTGGCACCCAACATGGAGAAGGGAGCTTCAGAGTGAAGCAAGCAAGGAAAAAAGATGAAACTTAGCAGAATTTTTAATGAACTGATGGAGATTTTGAAGAAGGAAAACAGACCAAATCAACAGTGCCAAAGGAGTTTTCAGAGCCTGATTTATGAGAAATACACCAAGCCTGAATGTTACAACACAAGCAAGTGATAGAAAGGTGATGGAACACTTTGTTTGCAATGCTCTCTGAAATTGAGAAAGAATCCAGCATTGTTCCTTGGTAAGTGCTGGGCTGCAAGCATGAAAATCCACCATAAGCCAGGTCGAGGAGGGCCACTGGCAGAGCAAGTGAAGCTGAACCCCAAACACAAAGTAGGCTTCATAGGAGCGGCAGCAGCTTCTGGGTCTGGGCCAGGCCTTCAGCTTCTTGTCTTCAGGGAAAAGGTGACAAATCAAATTCTCTTGCACTGGCATTGCAATAGCTCACGTAGCACTAGAGACGTACACAGAACAGGTCGCAAGCTCTTACTTCACTCCAGCTCACAGCTGTGGCATCTCACAGACTCAGGAATCACCTATCCACCATCATAAGCTCTCTGGATCACTGTCAAGTTAACACTTAACTGCTAAGCATGCTTGAGCCTTCTAAGCCGCTTGCCTTAAAGCAGATTTTGCAGATCTTGAGTCATGACTATACTGCACTTCAGAGCTTTTTACAATTTGCCTACATCCTTGGTAAAATCTGCACACCTGCAAATTACAAATCATTTAACAACAGTCTCTCGAGCACCAGGTCCAAGGGCAACAGCCCTTCTGCTCAGTGCTGCTCTGCTTGTAAGGATCCTAAAACCCACAATGCTCTCACAGCTGCCATACTACACACTGCAGGTCTGCTCAGGCTATTTTCACCATAGTTACCTGTAGCTTTTCTGCATCACCATCTTCCAGGAAACATTCCTGCCCTCCACACTCTGAGCCCTGAAATATGCCAGTTGCATGCAAGTCCCTTTCACACAGATAGTTCAAAGGATTCCAACTTACTCTTCTTAGAACCTGTTGCAGATATCTGATTTACTCCTCTGGAGGTTTCTGCAACTATCACAGGCTCCAGCTACGACCAACCTGCAATCTCAACCTTGACAATACCAAACTGCAGAACCCCCAGCAAGGTTCTCCAGTCATAGGTAAGACAGTCTTGTACTGAGAAATTTTGTTTAATTTAATTTATTAAATAGAATTCAGGTATTAAAGAAAAGGAGGACACAAACAATAAAACAGCCACTTAAGTAAACATTCTTCCTCCCTCTTCCCCAGGCTTACCTAAAGTCAAACACCTATTGACCTCCTTTTCTTAGCCTCAGCTTTCATTTTTCATTTACCTCAGTTTACACCCAGTCCCTCAAAACTCCCCCAAGGCAGCACAGGAACCTGGGGTCACACACACAGGACTGCTTCTTTCTGTCACTCTTTGCTTCCTCATTTTCTCTGCTTCTTTTTGCCTCTTACTGCTTTTCCTCAGCTGCACTTTGCTTCTTCAGGTTTTTCTGACACTTGTTCCCTTCGTGTCCCTGTTCCAGTGTGGGTCACCTGTCCCTTGCACGGGCCATGGTCCCTCAGGGGGTCAGGACCTCTTTCAGCATAAAGGATTTCCCCCAAAGCATGTCTCCAACCCCTCGTGGCTGCTGACTTCTCTCCCAAACATGTTTGATTCAGATGCCATGCTCTTCCCTGCCTGCTTGATGCCCTGCCAAGATTTAGGTGGGTGTTGGTTGTTCCCTGGTGCCAGCTCCAGTCAAGACCCGCTGTGACCACCTGGGGCCCCTTGCAGCTTCCATGGATGTTCTCCATGATATCATTTGCCTGGACAGCAGGAAAGCTGCAAGGAGGCCCATGGGACCCCTGAGGGCAAGACATTCCAGCAGCTTGAAACACATGGAGGCCAGCGGAGAGCAGGGGTAAATGAAGGAGACCAGGAGTCAGAGCATGACAGAGACTCACTATGAGGACATCCACAACCGAGAGGTAGAGCATTAATTCTCTGACTGTCACGCACACCCTATGTTGCTGTTGGAAAGAAGCCTAATCCATCCATGGACAGCTGGGAGAGCAGCCAGGTGAGGCATCCCGGCGAGACCGCAACCTTCACATTTCCCTGACGTGACACCATTCAGCTCTGTGATCCTCACTGCTCAGGTCTGGCTCCATCCACGGCCTGGCTGCCGCGAAGGCAGGACTCCCCCAAAGGCAGGACTCCCCCAAAGACAGGCTGACTCAGCACATTGGGTGCCCACAAGGGTGGACTGTACCTGCTTTCCAGGATGGCTTCTTCCACGCAAGTGCTCTTCTCACACACAGGGGCCCCAAGAGAGGTCTGGCTCATGGCTGACAAGAATTTCAGCAGCAACTTGGTGCTCTCAGTCTTTCCAGCTCCACTTTCTCCACTGTTAGGAAAAAAACATACATTTCATTCCCAAATCCAGGACAGACAGAGCTGATGACCATCCCACCCACGGCACAGAAGAGATCTCTAGGAATAAACACGTGGCATCTCTGCTGTGTCAAGCGGGGATCAGGCAAAGGTAGGAAGGATGGTGAGGATATTTAGGCAGATGCCAATGAAAATGGAGCAGCGGGAGCGAGGCGTGTGATGCAGTGAGGGAGTAGCCGGTTCTTCATTTCTAACCTTATCAGAACACACTGGCTGTCATGACGCTTCCACAAGCAGCAGTAGCACTCGTTAGCGGTGGCGAAGATATGGGGAGGCAGCTCACCCAGCCGGTGCTGTCTGTACAGGTCTATGGCATCCACACTGTACAGACCAGGGATGCGTTTGTAGGGATTTACTGATGCCAAGATGGAACCAATGTTTGTCTAGGGGGAGAAAACAAAACACAGCAAGGAAATAAAGCTCCTGAGGGGGGGGAAAAAAAAAAAAAAAAGAACATGACAAACCCAGACCCTGAAATAACTCATGGTGAAGGGAGAAAGCCTAAATAAGGATGTTGAGCTTCGGCAGAGAGCTCCCCAGTTTGGAAAAAAAATGTCAAACCCCAGGGAAGGGGCTGCACAGTTGGGTATGGATGGGGCACTCTGAATTTTGCTGCTTTATAATATAACATTCTTACCCTGTTATCTTGGCTAAATTAAGCTTACACAATTTAAGAGCATGAGGCTATCTTCATATCCAGCTACCTTGCTGTGCTTGAAGCTGAACAGCACAGCCAGGACTGAAGGAGTCTCAGGAGATACCTTCAATGCCCCTATACACAGTCTTAAAGTGGAGGGGGGCTTGGGAGGGTTGAAGAACCACCTCAACAAAGAGGTGCAACACAGACACACACACACATGCACATACATGTGTAAAGAACCGCTAAAGCATGTAATTTTTCTTCTGCTGAAAAATGCTGTTTGTAGCAGCTTAAATCATTTTGTAAACCAAATCAAAATTGACAGCTGAAGATGAAGCTCTGGATTTCAAGTCAAAACATTTCTATGTTTTCTAAACATTTTATTTTGAAAATATTTATTTTGAAAATCTCACAGTTCAAAAAAAGAGGTAGTAAGGTTTAAAATAAAATGCCTAGAGCCCAATATTGAATTTCAAATGTATTATATTGTGAAATCAGAAGAAAATTAATTTTGTTTTTTGGGGCATGACTTTTTCGGTTCAGCCAACCAGCTCAAATCCAGTTATTCTCAGAGCTGCAGTTCAGAACAATGGTGCCACCTCTCTCCTAACAATGGCTCTGTAATATGGTCAACATCCATCTTAAATCCTGCTGCTGGAGTGGTGGCCTCCCTCACAGGGACTCCTCTACTCCAAGAATACCCATTCTTAGCAGAGGTGATGGAGGAAATGCTGAGATTGCTGCAGTAAGTACCAAGCTTTGTGGTAAGGCATGACATCTAGTATTATTTCCAAATCATGAACTATGAGTCACCACATACATACAAAAGCATTTGAATGCATCCATTGGAGAAGCTGTAAATGAAACACTTGGTGACAAGAAAGATGCATCCTGCCAAATGAAATCTGGGGCCACAGCAATGCCAAGCTCTGAAGCCAGAAGCCAGACGGATAAGACGCTGTAGTCACCAAAATATTTAATACTCATTTACTAAAGCAGCAATCAGAGATCGTCAGGGGAAAAAAAATCTCCTAGGCCAAATTGCATTATCAATATGAACAGGCTATCATGGAACAAGTCCTGAGGATCCTCTGACACAGACCTCTGCGGGCAGAAATATAATTAATTGGTGATAAAAGCAATAAGCAAGCAGGTGATCTTTGGCCAGACAGGTGGAGGGAAAGAGGAAAGCATTGAGTGAGAAAACATGGTCTAGGGACAAAGCATTGTACAAGCCATTGAGGAACAGACATTATCCAGAGACTGCAAGACAGAGATGTTCATTCTAACTTCTCCCAGACCTTCAGAGCATCTTCTCCTCTCAGATGTTTCATTTTGCACTTCCCATTCTAGTTTCAGCTCTCCCAAAGAACGGAGCTCCTTTCCAGAGAACTTCTGGAAAGTCCTTTCCAGAATTTTTTCCAGTACAGCCATCTCTTTCAAAGGTGCTTTCTAGGAAACTCCTCCATCTCCAGTTGCAGACTCCTCATCACCTGCATTCCCTTATCAACAATTTCTATCCACAGTTTTTAACAGCAGTAGCATTTTGCATCAACTACGTACATACCAGCTACTCTATCAGCAAAGAAGTCTCCAAAGCAGGACAAGCTGCATGTGGCATGTCTACTTCTCAAGACAAGAAATCCTACTTGGCTTCTTAGGCATGGCATTGCTCAGGACAACACAAAATGGGGCAGTACAGCCCCTGGCTTATTAATACATCACTCACATTATGTTGGGTCTACTTTTATTAAAGAATACAGAAATTGCAAGAATGAAGGGGGAAGATGCACACCTAAAAATTGCAGGCTGTTGCTGTGCTCACGTAATTTCCTTGAGCAGTTGGGTAGAGCTTGAATAGTATTTATCTGGAAAACAAAAGGTACTGTTGAGCTGGTACTGCTGTAGTAAATCAATTATGGATATCACACTAATCTAGATATACTGCTACTTACACTCCCTATCAGAAAGAATCACCTTTAGGAGCTCATGGTAGGATGCTTCCAGGCATACAGCTCAGAGTTGCACATTTTCCACAGCAGCGTTCTCTTTAATTGTTGTCCATCCTCTCATTAATTATTTTTATTATTATGTACTTATTTTTAATACCAGTTATCAGTATTCCAGGTTACTCATTTCTTCAGGTGAACTTTGTTGTCCAGAAAATTATATTTATCACCTACTTCTGATCTCTCCAATTTTCTTCCAAGTATTTTTGTCCCTGACTGATAGGCATAACTCCTCTCAGCACAGCTTCAGCTGCAACTTTAGGCTTCTGTGTTCTATCTGTGGAGATCAATGAGGATAATATTAAATGAACTGCAGCCCTGCGCCATTCATGGTATTCACAGAGCACTGCAAGTCATTAGGTGGCATTACAGCTGACACTCTCAATTTCTGCTTGAATGAAAATTATATGCAGCTGGGCTATGCCAAAAACTCAGAGTGATAAGGTAAGTGTAATATTAATGTCTTCACTGTAGAAATGCAAAACAGCACTGGTATGGTTTGGTGTCCTCCAGGTCAGAGAGTGCTCAAACATATATTCAAATACAGTCCCACTCTGAGATGGGGCTTACAGGCCTTCACTGCGGGGCTCTTCCCAGTGCTGAACATGTTGCAGAGGTCAGGCCCTTCATACATTTCCAGAAATTTCAGACATGAAGTACACAGCTGACATTCATGCAATATGCAAGGACAAAGAATGAGGTGTAAAGGTGTTAAACTTTAACACCTTTATGCATGGATGGAGAAGGCACAGAACTAATGCTGAATAAGAGAAGGAATGACACATCAGAGCTAGAAGAAAGGCTTAGGGAGATACAGCTGCTGTGACACTGTCCCAGTGCTGGTGTTGTGGCATTTCTGGTACAAGGCACAGATAGAAAAGGGAGAGAATCCCGCCTTGCATTTTAAGATGTGAGGAAGAGGAAACAGGAGGGATAAACACAAATGGGTCAAGAGCTACACAGACACATAGCTTGTGTTAAACACAGGATAAGAAGAGCAGCAAGGACATGGGACATCAGAATAGTGTGTGCATGTGGGTACTGTCACAGGGTCACAAGGCTGTGCTGATAGACAGCAGGCAAGGGGGTCTACAGCCAAAAAAAAAAAAAAAAAAAAAAAAAAAAAAAAAAAGAGAAAATTTGCAGTCTCCTCTGCATCCAGTGCAGGAGATGGTTCAGAAATAGGGTCACTTTACTGATAATTTCCTGGAATACAGGTGCATATGGTCTGGTTGCCTTGATAACTGTTGCTATGCAACACAGAAAGAGATTTACATTTTTTCTGTCATAATCTGAAAAACTCTGTGTGCATATAGCATGGACAAGGAAGGTAAGAATAAAGCAAGGTAAGGCAGTCTTTGTAATATATCCTTCTTGTCCTCTCCAAGTCTCACAGAGCAGTCTGCCATCCCACCCAGGTGTGCTTTTCCTCACAAGCCCCTTTCCTGACACCTGTCTCCTTCCTGAGGGCCTGAGAGGGAAATCAGGAGATGCTTTGAGTATTCATCTGTGCAAGGAGAGCAGAGCAATTAAAAAAATGCACAACTGCATGTAAAAGCAGAAGAATTAGGCAACAGGTTTGCATTCATGTTTTGGAAGTTCTTCCATAGATGCAAAGAGGCCCCTGCAGTAGGGGTAGTATCCCACAGGGATGATGGAGCTGGCAAGGCAGAAAACCCCCTCCAATTCCTATCCACATGAAACAATACTCAGGAAACAAGGCTAACATCATTGTTTCATATGCAAAGAGTCAGCCCTAAAGCTAAACAAAACCCATTAGCCAGAAGGGATGTGGCCCAGAGTGTGCACTTACATAGATGTTACCCTGCTGGTAGCGCTGGTGCAGGTTAAGCAGGATGGCAGCTTCATGCAGATCTCCCAGCATGGACATGTCTTCTACCCCATCAATGCTGGTCTGGTGCATTGGCAAGACCTTTTCCCTGGAGAGAGAGGCCTTGGGGTACTGGAACACCTGGAAGAATGGGGGAAAGGACAAAAAAGGTCATGATACCTGGGCACGTCATCTGATCTCCTACCAGAAACATGCACCTGTGGCACTGGAAAATGAAATGAGTAAGATCTGCTCCCTATTTCTAGGGATCCTTCCTTTTTTTTTGGCATACTTCCATTCCTGTTCCTACCTATTTGAGCTCTTTGACCAGAAACCATACAGCATACTTCCTTCTTTTGCCACAGAGTCACTCTCTCACCTTCACAATGGATGAGGATAAATCAATGAAAGGTTACTTGATTTCCACTGAAATCTCCTTAACAGGAACAGGAAATCAGCCTCCAGCTGCACGAGGCTGGACAGGTGTTACACACCCCACTCATGGCTGTGAATATTGAGGGCAGCTGCTCCCATGAGACCAGGAACAGTCTTTCCCAAAAAACACAGGTGGGATCATGTCTCTGACTGTGGGGAAATAGAGGCAAAGCTTATTTACATTCCAGGTTTGGCCCTGCATTCTCTGTATGAGCAGCCTGAGAGCATGTGGGAGAGGTTATCATGTCAAGAGCAAAGGAAAGCAAAGCAGATGAGAAGCCAAATAAAGTAGTGACATCCTCCGCGTGTGCTGGCATGTACATATACGATACAGCTTTCAAAATATTTGTACAGTGACACCTATTAAATTCTATCACTGCTCTGGGAAGTACTCACTTCTCTCTCTGTGCAGCTGCACTATTTTTGCCTCAATTGCTGCACCCTTCTTCCTGTTAAAGCTTCCTCCTCCTCAATAACCCACTCTTCATTTATCAGGTCATCTTCTTCATCCCCTTTCAACACAGCTGAGATTATGTGACTGTTCCCCTCCACCACAGGCACATCCCAGCCCTCCTTTCCTCCTCCTCGAGCACGATGCTGGCATTTCACAAAAGTTATTTCAGTTGCTTCCCACTCTTGGATTCAACCATGTGCCATCTCCCACCCAGCATCCAAAGCTGTTCTAGATGGTAAGACCCAAGACAGACAGATGGGAGACTTCATACAGGCAGCCTAGAGAAGAAAACTGGTCCACAGTAACCCTTCCAAAGAAACTTGGGCTTTTCCTTCCCTTCTGGGGCTCTGGTCTCAACCTCATTTCCATCCCTGCTTGTCAGCCCTCCTGGGTGCCAGCAAGAAACTGACAGGCTCCACAGAGAACGAACCATGATCTATAGCGTTGATCTAACTGGTTTCTCCTGCCTGCTTTTCTGGTGTGCTCAGGCTGCCATAACTGCTAAGAACAGGCCATCCCTGCAGCTGCAGGCTGCAGACAGAATGAGGTCACCCTGCCCCCTCCAGCAAGCCGCCCTTGCGAGTCCCTTGCAGGGCGCTCACGCTGCAGCGCTCTGCAGGTGCCCAGTAAACACCCCTTCTGGGCTCTGAGCCAGTGCAGGGCAAGAATAATCCGGCACAGCATCCCTTTATGAGATTGCCATGATGCCTGCACAACCAAAACAGCAGCTCTGTTCTTGGAGGGAGCTGGGGAGAAGAAGCAGGCTCACTCCCCCAGGTGTGTTCATCCCACGTCTGCCCCGTTGCACCTAATGTGGCAAGGGCTCGGTATCTTCCCCTGGCAGACTGCCCCACAGCCCAATTTTTTTCACCAGCCAGGAGGCTTTCAAAAATACATAGTTCATGTTCATGAACAGTGTAGAACAAAGCCCAGTCCAGAAGACAGGCTCTCTCTCCAGGCCTCTCTGGTCATTGCCACACCAGTTCTGCACCTGGGCATCAGAGGGGTATGACTGCCAGCAGCAGGACACTCTGCTAGCATGGCCTGAAAAAAAGGGCTTTTCCCCCCCCCCCCCCCCCTTTTCAGAGCAGAGACTTCAGGCACTTTCACAAGAAAACTGAAGGAGCAGGAAGGGGTAATGGGACAACTAAATTCAGGAGAGTACAAGCTGCAGATGCATAACATGAACTGGAATCTGTCAGGAACAAAATCACTTCCAAACCATGAGGCAGCAAAAGACCCTGGCTCTCTCTTCTCTACTGACTTGGACAAATTTTGGAAGGAGACAAGTAAAAAATGGCATGACATGATCTTCTTTTACATCTGCCTGGTACTTACTCATTTACCACTGCTTTGTCAGCCCTTGTGGCCATTTGGGCCAGAAGAGAAACATTAAGAAACCATTTAGAGAAAAAGCTGAGTGGACAAGTGTCCTAAAAGATATCAGGCAGCTGGCAGCACCTATGCCAAGAGGCTGCTGTGCATGAAAAGTGATGGGTCAGAGCTTGTTTCCTTGCTCCTATGGACAGCGTGGCAGAAAATGGAACCTTGAAGAGCAACAGGAGTCCTAAATACACAAATAAATGATTAGTAGGGGTTAGCTAATCACCTGTTAAGCCTGTCTTGAGCCACTTGGTTAGTGTTATTCAGTCATCCCTCTCTAGAAAAAGTCTCGTCCAATATCCATAAAGAGTTAAGCAAGTGCACTGGCAGGACTGCAACAAAGGTGTATTAGGAGCATTGATTCTGGTACCCTCTGGACAGAAACACTGCAGAGGTGAAATATACTCCCTGGAGGAGCAATCTTATACCATGTTGACATCCTAGCCGAGGCCAAGATGTCACCTGTCTGTCCCCGAGGCTGCAGAGGTTCACGTAATGCCCTTGCACACCACAGCACCTCTAGCAGCAAACCCTTCCTCAGGCAGAGGCTGGGACCTCCAGCCCCACTGAGGTTTGGGAGGTGATGTCCCCGTGCCTCTGCAAGGCACTTGTGACATGCAGCAGAGTTTTCAGATCTTCCCTGCATCAGAATAAAGCTGACAATTAATTTGCTCTCTGCCCTCTAGGGTAGAGAGTAGTTTCCAGTCTCTGTATTACCAGCAGGCTGCAGGAATCATTCACCATCCTGGAGACAGACACATGTTGGCTTTTTGTTCCCAAGACTGTGTCAAAGTTGCTTTCTTCAAGGAGTTCAGAGATCTGAGACACAAATAGGATGATGCTCCACCCTTATAGCCCCAGTAAGGAAGCTTCTGTTACCCTACTGCTCACTTCTGGACCCTTCTAGGGATGTGCCAGGAGAGCAGTTTGGAAGATGCTCTCCATCATCCTGTTCCAGGCAAGGTATGCTAGGCTGTCATTCAGCACTACTGAGCTGAATATGATAGCTGATTTTTCCTGAAGCAAGTGAGAACTCAGACAAACTGATCTCTCAGCAAAGTTGCCCCTGGAGCTTCCCTTTTCCAACAAGCTAATATGTAAACCACAAAGTTATAGGTGTCAACAAGCAGATCTTTATTATTTGGGAAGCAAAACAATCAGCTCTCAGTCTAACAGGCACCTCACAACGCAGCCAAAGATTTCTACTCTCTCCCCAGTGAGAAACAGATTTTGCCTCAGGTCTAACCCACAGTCAGAACAAAATGACCATGACTCTCTCCAAGCCCCCTGCAATGGTCAGGAATAAAGCAAAACCTGGCCAGTAAACAAGCCAAGATGAGATTGCCAGGCCCTGCTCACCAGGCTCAGCAAGGAAGAATGATTCCTTCTCAAACTGAATTCCATCCATCAGTGCCACTCTGAGCACATAAGCAAAGCTCCCACCTGGCATCCAAATTATGTTTATCCATAAAGCATTTGGCTGTTTTGTCTGTATCATGGTTTCAAATCTTGTGTTTCGTAAGCATTGGCTCCTCCTTTCCTCCCAGGGAGACACATTTCTGAAGGATTTATTGCTTGAGGTGTTTTTAAGGAAGTGAAAACAAATTACAAAAGCTTTGAAGGACTGGACTTCTTACCTTAGAGCTGCAAGAGCTGCAGGTATGCTGGGCCACAGCAAACATGAGGACAACTAGATTTAGGGGTCCTAAAAATCAACCAGCCCATTCAACCCAAAGTGAAGAAGTTTTTATCTGAGTTTTCACTTGGGGTAGGACTTCCAGTCCCTCCTACAGGTATGAAACAATGAAGGTGGCAGGCAAAGGAAGCACACAGGACAACTATTATGGGGAGCACGTAACAAAGAAAGTCCTTTAATGATCACCATGTGCTTTTGCTGCATAAGCCGTGAAGCACATGCTCCTTCAGCATAGTGGTTTCTTGTTTCATGGGAGGAAAAAATCCCAAATCCACCTTTTTTTTTTTTTACACCTGTGAGTCACTCAGCATCACCCTGTGCCTATCTTCTGCCTGTCTATATACAGGACACAGGCTGGCAGTGGGTGCACCCCCTTAGATGGCTCTAAGGCGGGATTTCTGGTGTCCTTTCAGAGGTGCCAGGGGGGTTTAGAGGATTTTACAAGGCCACAGCAGAATATCAGAAGAGACAGGACTGGGAGAGTAACAGAAATGCTCTTTATTGTCCCTCCAGAGGCTGCTGCAGTACCTGTGATCCCTTAAATTGTGTTAGTGACTATCTAGCACTTCCAAAACAAGGATCCCCAAGGAGGAATTTGAGACTACAGTAACCAGAGGAAAAACTTGTGTTTGCTAGGTGAGTTTCCATCTCTGAGAAACAAACCAGGCTCTTTAAAAAAGAATGACTTGAAATCCAGCCCTTTCAAAGCAAGACTGAAAAATATGACAGTCCTACCACTGACTCTCCACTGATTGGAGTCCTAAATCCCCTTTCCCCCTGCACCCTCCTTTGTTTGCCAGGTAAGAGGCTGAAGAAAACCTGTCCATTTTTCTGTAACAAAGCAGCCACCTGCAGAGCCCCATTCACCAGCACAGCTGAGCAAATCTAATTGCTCACTGCTGGAGGGTACAGTCCTGCCCATCCTCCTCTGAGACCAGGCACCAGTCTGACTCACCAAGAACCTCCCTGAAGGCAATGGATAGTTTTCCCAGGGTTAGCCAGCCGAGTTTACTCACTGAGGATTTGGACGATCCCCAGAGATCCCTTCCTACCAATATTATTCCACGAGCACTACAGCAGATGCACCGGGGAACCACAAGGAGCACAGGGCTGGAAATCAGGCAGGAAGGAGGCTTGTTCCTGTCACTGTCAGAGACTTCTGCTCTCAGAGCTTGGCTGCCTTGCTGAACTGTCCTGTGCACCGCTGCTGCATTTACACCACTGACTGACACAGGGAGCCCACTGCCCTGTGCCCCTGACCCAAAGGGCTGATGGCAAAAGCTGCTGAAGCAACCAGTGGTGAACACAACAACTCTTACAGGGGCACAGCTTGCAACAAGTACATTCCTGGCAGGAAGGACTGTTTAGTTGGTGGAGCTGCCCCTTCCCAGGAGCATTTAGCCACTATAATGGTTTTGCTAGGCTGTGAATGCAACTCCTTCCAAGATGACACAAGGAAAACCAAGAAAAGTGAGGTGGGCAGACAAATGAAGAACAATCTTCTCTTTTTAACCTTCATTAGACTTTTGGCATAGTTTGTAACAGAGCCTGGTCACTTTTCAGACAGAATCGCAGCATTTCAACTGATACATTTCAACATGATGGTCACGCAAAACCAAGAAGTTCATCTTGCAACTTGGCATAGGCTACAGCCTCGTGCAAACTTCACTTACCGTGCCATAATCTGAGGTGAAGAGCACATTTCCATCGGCACACAAGCCAACAGTGCATGGCTGCAGCTGGTCCTGCTCCCGCAGCCACACCCTGGCACCCTGCAGAAACCAAAAGACCTCCCATTACAAAGGGCTGGAGCCTGTGAGATCTGCACATAGGGTGCAAACACCCAAGGATAGCTGGGGGAAACTGCATTATTCAGAGGTGGCTTCCAAGCTACAGATGCTTAAAAATTTTTAAGTGCTACTTACATTTTCAGAGAAACCAGTTTTGATTTTTTTAATGTAACATGAGCAGAAGAAAAAGCAGTTTTACTCAGCTTCATGAGGAAAACAACGTAAGGAAACACCAATTTTTATAGAAAGTGTCATAGAAAGACAAAGACACACAGAATAGAGGGTTTGACTGTCTAAATATTTTCAAACTTGGAATATCCGGACATTAAAAGTCATGCTACAATAATAATAATAGAAAATATAAATAAAGCATGTTTACAATTTCATGCACCCACGCATTACTGTAAGTCAAAATGCTTTCAGAAATCATCAGGGCACGGCTAAGTAGATATGTTTACAAACTCTTGCAAAAGTTTCCTTTCGTAAATGAAATTACTTCAGTGTTTCTCTGATGTATACATAGACATATACACATATATACACACACTGATGTATATATGATGGCCCTGATGTCTGATGTATATATGCACTGATGTTTATATGGTTTCACATACACTACAACATCTTAAACTGCTCAGTATTCTCTCTCTTAGACAAGTCTAAGCAAAAGGCAGATTTCTGGTAACACATATGCAGGGATATGCAGGACAGGTAAACCTCACAGCTTGCCTACCAAAACAGCAGGGAAAATAAGTTTGCTGGATTGGCCTCTTCTGCCCTGTCTGCCTGTGGGATCTGGTACAAGGGAGAGAGCAGGAGCACGAACACAAATCAGGGTGAGCACGACCTGCAATTATGCAGAATTAGGCAAAATGTCACATCACATTTCAGTTACAGCAAACTAATCAGTTCCATGTCTTCCCATAGAAATCACATAAACGCTGCTTAGATAAGTATTGCGAAAAATCCGAAGTGCTCAACTGCTGAGTTATATTAAGGCCATCCTGCCTTTCATCGATTCACAGACCTACTTTCTTCCTAATTTTTTTTCTGCCCCTAAGTTATTGATTATCAAAGCCCTTCCTACCCTCTTAATCCCATCAGCACCATTAGCTCTTTGCTTGTAGGCTTATCATGTTCGAAGAGATGGAATAGTATTTCTATATTACATTACACAGAATGTGGAATGCTAATTTTATTTTTAATGATTTGTTTTTAGTTTAGGTGGGGTTTTTTAAACTACTTTAGTCACTTAAACACTTTAGTACCCTGGATTTTCCTTATTGTAGAAGATACATCTATTGGCCAACCTCCAGTCCTCCCAATACAGGAACTGGGTTTAATGACATTAAAAAAGGCCTACATAATTCTAGCTTTACTGATGTGTTCTGGTCTAGAGTTTCCACATCAAGCAGATTAATTTCCCCTCACCGAGTGAATGAAAAGCACCAGTGCATCTGATCAGCACCTAAACCCACAGGTGGTGTGCAAAGATCACCCCACCATTGCCAGTGACCAATAGCAACAGAAAAAATTTAATCTTTTATTACAGATTCAAGTTTCAAGATCCAAGAGAGCTGGTATAAACCATGCACTGAATGCAGAATTCAAAGAACTATATAGAGGTCTTTGTGACATCCTCTTATATTTTCTGAAACTCTTGATGCTCAGGATAACGTGTCCTGAGGCACCTACGCAAGACATTGCTGTTGAGAAATCATCCACTTCCCAAATCCCATTCTCACTATTCTGCATAAACATATGAAGAGCAACATGTGTTAAAAGATGACATTTTTGCTATTTTCACCACAGAGTCCTACTAGCACCACAGTACAGAGCAAAGAGTCAGCAAACAGCAAGGTAGTGTCTAGAGTTCCCAACTGGAAAAGTGGGATGAAAGAAAACCTTTTCTAAGACACTTAGTGTAAATATGCCCAACAGTGCATTTCAATGCCTTCAGACACCAGTAACCCAGGATTGCATAGATGAGAGCCTGAAGCAAGTGCAATTTAATGAGGAGACAAGCCTGCACCCTCCCATGCATGCTGCACCCCTATGCCATGGCATGCACCCCCCCGCCCCCATTAGAAGTGTGTCATGATTGCAGCACCTTTTATAGTCTGTCCCTGAAGACAAGAGGGGTCCAGGTGACACAGACTTTCCACTCCCTGAGCTCGGAAATAAATTTGGAGCCAGATGCAGTTGCTAATCTGACACACAAATAAGTGACACTCCATGGGTATGGACACTGCTATTTATTAGATACCATTTGGAGGGGAAAAGCGGAGAGATGGACAATGGAATCATTCTGGCATCTTCAACACGTAGAAATTATCTCAAAGTCCAGACTGACCCAGGCCCCTTTCCCAGCAGAAGTCCATGTGCAAAAGCACTGACAAATACTCCTAAAAGGAGATGTAGTTCTTTTACACGATACTGCACAAGGTTATGGCAGATCCTTCTGTGTGCTGCTAAGGACTAGAAAGCAACATGCTGAAGCTACCAGGCACTGTGGCATTTCAGCTGCTCAGAACTACTTACTTCAGTTTACTTTGATGTTGTAGCTGTTTTTACAACAGCAATTGCCTCTGCCTAGCAGAATAAATTCACCCGGTTATGTTGTTTCCAAAAGGAACATCATGCTGATACAGCCAGAAAAGGAACCACAAAGCAAATAATTATTGTAACTTCTGCCCAGCATAGCTCCCAGTTCCTGGAAGGCCAAGTTTGTTTTAGTGCATCTCCTTCCACCAGCCCTTTTTTCTAAACATGAAATTCCCCAAGGAACCTTGACTAAATACAGAAACAGATGGCGACACCAAAGAGACTGCCCTCTCTTCACTCCCCTCTCCCCCAATACCACACATCTCATTGATCAGTTGAAAGGATTAAATTGAGCAGAAAACGTCCATGAACTGCCAGTCAGCAAGGCTGAACTTCCATGGGAGAAGCAAGGGCAGTAGCACAGAGCAGTGCCCAGCACTGTAGAGCAGCGACCTGCCGGCTCTCGGGGGTCCCAGCAGGCAACACAGAGGATGGGAAAACCCTGCTCTTCTAGTACAAGAGTAAAAACCCTTCAGCTTTCAATCTGGGATATAAAAGGCCTCACCCTCATCCAGAGGCAAAACAGTTTAACCAAGTGAAAGAAGCAATTGCTTATTCCAAAAGAACACCTTAACAGACAGTGTAGGAACATCAACCAGTGATGATTTTGTGTAACCACTTTCAAGCAAATATAGCTGGCTGAATAGTGATCATACAGTCAAGCTCCTTATATAATGAGAATAGCTCATCCCCTCCCAATTCTTCTTTTACCAGGAGTTTATTAGGGGTCTTGCTTTGTTTTTACAGGCAACAACAACAGCAGGAACTGAAAGGAAGAATAAAGTAGTAACGTACCAGAGTTCCTATATCAAGGGGAGGTCACTTGGATGTTAAACAAACTCTGAGACCAGCATCCTCATTCCTATCCTCAGTGACAAGCTGTCCATGAACTGGCCTTGCCACAAAGTGCGTAGCAAAGCACAATCCTGAAAACTGATCCCACACCATGGAGTTATAATTTAGAAAACAAAGTTGCTTGCAGTGTTTCATCAGTACTGGCTCACTGTCACACCATGATGCCTTCCACTATGGACAGTAAACTCTAACATGTCTTTTTTCTCTGTTCACATAATATGATCCTAGAGTCAGAAATAAATAACATTTCCTGGTATTCATAATATCAAGAAATCAATTGAAGCCACAGATTTATTTGGTCTTCTATGCCTTTTTTAACAAGTCTGAAAACAGAAGTTATCTCTTACATGAAGGCACTCTTTGGAAACAAGTTACCATATTCTGTTCTTATTTGTGTATTCTGGACTATCTTTGAATCTTCATGTTCTCCCAGGATATCCTCTCTCTTCTGGAAACAGCTTCTTCCCATGCACAAGCAGGAATGAGCTGCCCCAGCTGAATTTGATGAGAAAGCAGTGCTGCCTCTCTCTGAGTGAACTCAGAGATCCCATTCCTTCTTGTGCACAAACCTACACAACTACCAGGAGTAACATGCTCAGCGGGGGCAACAATCAGAATGGCTGCATCAATTTTCCAGGGGTTATTCAGAGAGCAAAAGCACTTTTGGTAGGAAGACACCTTTCAGTGTATTAAACAAGCACACAATTGTCTGCTATTTCCATTACGGGATGTTTTTAATGTTTTCTTTGTGCATGAACATGGCTGAACATCAGCCTCCAGATCCACCTACAAACACAATACTATGAGAGGCTCTTGCAGTGCGTTGATTTAGGTAACTATTCCCAATCAGCCATTCTGCAAGGGGCAGAGATGGCTCAAAAATGTACACCCCTGCACGGAGAGTCTGAGACAAAAATCTACATAGGTGCTAAAAGTTTTCAATTGTAAGTACTACATACATACCTTTGTCCTCCTAGCACACTGAGGCTGTTCAGTGGGTATTGGGCATCCAAGCCTTGTGTTTTTCCTGGCAATGGATCCATAGGCTCCTAGGCTTGGAAAAACCTCTCCTTGCAGCACTGCGCTATGTCAGCTCTCTTTCCTCAGTGGGCCTTGCGGTTGTAAACCACGAGGCAGAGACTGGGCTAGAAAGGCCCTTGCAATCCAGACAAAGCCGGAATCAGGTTTCAATAAATGCACTTTTCAACAGATTGATCTGGATGATCATGAATAAGTGATAGGACAGATATAAAGAGCCTTAGCTAATGGATATAGTATTGGTGGGGAGGGGGAGTCCCTGACACCCTAGACCCATATGGTAAGGAATGTAACCTTGCTGAAATGAAGACATACAGTCAGTTCCTGGTTCCATCTGATCAGCAAAACCTCGACCAGCTGCTGAAAGGGAGGGGCAACTCGTAGAGCTGAGCACAAACTGCAGCCATGGGTCCTGCTGCTCCAGAGCTGCAGCCTAGAGTGAGCCCATGACTCATTCCAGTTTTGCCAATTAGCAGACCCATTCCTCACTAATTAAGGAGCAAAGCCCTCAGTGTGCCAGCAGCTTTGCAGAATAGCAATATCAGGAAAGGTTTGTGCATTTTAAATCATCTAAGAGCAGTTTGTCAGTTCTGGTCACTGATGTATGTGCACTGCTTCCCACTCCCCTTTTGCCTCCCCCTCCCATCTGTTCTGTTCCTCTCTCCTCCCCCAGTTTGGCTGCTGCACAGCTTCTCACTCTCCAGCACATCTCCCAATTTCAAATATCTCCCAGGAAATGCCTGATCCTTGGAGGTAATTCTTGATCTTCTCAAAGAAACAACTACCCAGCTATAGCAACCACACCAACTCCTCTCCATGGGAGCGGAGGGAGTGAATCTCCAACTGTTTCTACGTACTTCAGGGCTGCCCTTTGCCATGAGCATAAGGTGCACAGAGAGGAGGCAGGTGTGACTTCATTGTATGCTCTCTCAAGGCTCAGTTTAAGATGACCTGCCCCCTGCAATTCCACTGGGGCAGTGGAGTCACTCCCCTTCTCAGCTGAAGCAACAGTCCTATGGGGTTTTGCAACTGCCTGAGAATTTCTCACCAGCCTTGAAAATACATACTAAATTTAGTTCATAAAACTTAACTAAATTTAGTTAAGTTCATATTGCCTTCTCAATAAGCTCTTTCCTACCTAAAACTTGAATTGAAACAATGTTGTTCCCTAAGCATGTTACTCACATGGACATCTACAGATACGTATTCCCTGTCACATCACAGCAGCAGTGGCTTTCCCACGTCTCCTCTGTAGCCCTGAAAGAAAAGAGGCAACGTGGCATGTGCTAAAGCCCAGCCTGGCCCTAGCAAAACTGTTACTCACCAGCCTGCAGCTCCAAACAGAGCAAGTGAAAAGGTATTCCCGCCCTGCTCTCAACAGGGACATTGCTTTGGGTCTCCTCTCCCTCTTGCCACCAAACACACAGTTGACACAGCTTGCTTGCAGTTCCTTCCCTCTCTCAAATTCAGCCTATGGCTTCAAGGGTGAGGCTGGGCTGATGAACAGTCGAGAAATCTTCAAGGTTCACAGACTAGAGCGCAGGGCCTCAGGAAGCCATGAGGATACAGTATCTGTCACAGACACACCAGCTCCAACATCGTGCCTCAAGAAGCCACAATGCAATGCCTTTTGTAAAAATCTCAGATGAGAGCCCTGAAACAGTATTTCTTCTACAACATTTATGCATAATTTGGGATTATGTCCAATACCTTTTTGTATCCTGCCACAACCTTTATTTCAATAATTCCTTGCCTTGTGGAGTTCCACCACCTCACATGTTATACAGAGACGTACGCTTTTAAACCAGTCTCATCACTGTGAAGCAGAAAATCCCTTTTTCTTGCGGTCAGAAGTAGATGAACAGAGGAGTTCAATCCACCTTCTCTGTCTCATCCATTATTTTCTGCTCTTTTGCCATGTCTCCCCCTATTTGTCATTTCACTAATAAACTAATCTCAGGTTCTTTAAACTCTTCACGTGAGACATTTTCCTGGTGTTTGAATCGTCCTGAGTGTCCTTCCCTCAAACACCACACTGACAGCAAGTGGAGTGCCTCTGAGCTGGGATACATTGTCAGTCCATCTGAAATAAGAGTGAATGTGGGGGAAAACTAGGGAAACAACCCATGCAAGAAAGAAGCTGGGAGACAGTGAAGACAGAAGAGCCCATATTTCACTGTTTTCTAAAATCACTGGATGCTGCTAGCTAAAATCATATGTGTGCTAGTAGCAAGATCCAACTACTAGATGTGGATGGCAGTATTATGAGTAATGATGGAGACATGCAAAAGTTTTTAACAAACATCCCTGGAAAGCACCCCTCTTGCATCACATTGCGATGCTGACGTGCTTTCCCATATATTAGTAAATGGAAAGGACATAAAACATTTTAAAAATCAACAGGTCCAAGAGTTCCCAGAGATCTGTCCAATAAAGTTTCTCACCAACTGATATTAATTTTTTATAAGCCTGGTAATGCTGAGGAAATTCCAAGGGATTGAAAGGGTCAGAGCCTAAATGGGAGTGATAGAAGGATTATCCCAAGTAATCATGGCTTACTTAGTCTGAGGACCCCAGGGCAAATACAGAGGTTTTGCTCTCAGCTGTTTCATCTTAAGGATATCCTGGCTTTAATTGTTGTCCAGTGTCAGTCAACGTGTAGAAAGAAGTGTAGTAAAAAAGACTCCTTCCTCAGCATCCAAGCATAGGAGATAAATAGGGCAGTGATTGACTCTCCTGGCACTGCTCATGTAGAACACAGTATTCTAGTCAGTTCTTGAGCAAACAGCAGAAACGGATCTCAAAACTGTTGTTATGCATGGGGAAAATCACAACTAATTGAGGGAGTTTCTAACAAATGTCTGCAGTGACAGGGTCAGTACTATTTCGTATTCTCATCAAGGACCTAAAATCAAAAGTAGTATTGACAGTACTAGCAGATGCCAACATCTGGTAGATAAGTAAGTACCCAAAAGGATGAGACCGTCAGAGCAGTGTGGATTCCACAGCCCACTTCTTTGAAAAAAAAGGGATTAAAGTACAGCCAAACTGAAAGGTCATCATCAGGAGAGAAGGAATGCAAGGAGCACTTCAAACAGAGGAATGTCTTCTGGAAAGTCACAGACCCAAAGAGGATTGTGAATTGCTCAGCAGAAATTCCCAGGACATTTGGCTGAAACAAGAGCTGATGCATGTCTGGGATGTATAAGCAGGAGTAAGGAAGTTTACTGCTTACTTATCCTTTGAGTGAGAAAGAAGCCTTCCAGAGACTACATAAAAGGCTCAGCCATTTTCACTATTCAGAAAGATCCCTTGTAGTGCAAAAGTACTTGTGAAAATGTTAATGTCATTATGTAGATTTGCCAGGGCTCGGGCTGCCCTATCTAGCCCAGACACTGATAGGAGGGAGCAGTGTGTGGGCCCAGGCCAGGCTGCAAACCTCACCTCTTCAACCAACCACACCCTGCTGAGAGAACACGGCTGCCAGCAGCACTGAGACCCCTGCTCTGCTACCTCCTGGCTCACCTTTGTCAGCAACCCAGAGGCAACTTGGTGGCAGAGAATAATTTTTTGCAGACAGAGAAGTTATTTGGGACAAAGCGACTCTCATGAAGTAGAAGAAAAGTAGGACCCAAAAACGGATGGATCTGCCAGACACTTTAGAAATGAAGCAGGATTTATTTTAAAACAGGGTTGCATAACCACTTGAAGAAACTGCAAAAAGCGGGGGGATCCTCCAGAAATTAGAAGCCTTTCCAGAAGGCGTGATTCAGCCAAATCTTCATCATTGGTTCAAGATGCAGGTAACAGGAATAAACAGGACTAATACACCGCCCTGGTCCTACCCCTAATTTCTACCTTCTCACTGAGTATGCTGATCACTGTACCTATGAGAGGCCCCGCCACCAGTTCAGTTGCTGTGATAATTATTGCATTGGCAATGACAGGACCTCAGAGTCCCCCAGACACTGTGCCAAGTGCTGCATGGCAGACAGGCCACCCGTAGGTGTTTTTCCTGGGACTTGGCTCCACAGCACTGCTGAACTGTGGGCAATCTCAGATGGAAATGAGGATGCAGAACTGCAGAGTGTAGGGTAACTGGAGGATAACGAGGAAACCCAGACTCTCACAAGTTTCAGTCTTAATGATGACATTTAAGTAGTTTGCAGATTCTCCTTGAAGCAAAATGGGAAACAAGAAATTGAGAAACATTTGTGATTATTATGTTAAATAAAAGTGCAGCAAGAAGTGAAACCAGAGCAAAACAAGGTTGGTTTGGAGGCCATTATGGAGCAGCTGCAGGCTGGCCCAGGGCAGCCTGGCATCCTTCACGTGGGGGCTCTCATTGAGAGCCTGTGCCAGCCCACCCTCTTGCTGCTGATGGGATCTGACAAGGTCGCAGCTCATGCAGCCTGGCTCCAGATGAATGCCCTAAGGAGGGAGCTAGCAGGACTCTCTCTCTTCCACCAGACACTTCTTCATGTCACCTTTGGCACAAGAGCTTTCTTCCCTGCAATTTCTGCTCCAGAACACGTCAGTCGAAACCTTGTATCCTACATCTGCTTCTCTATCACTCCGAATGGTTTGGGGGAGATGCAGCTGGGATAGATGATTCTGGACCTCAGAATATCCATGCAATGCTGGCCCCATGAATATCTTCAAGGACAGTGGAACATCTTTTTAGCTGACCTACAGTGACTAATTAAACAGAGAGGGGTTGCTCTCTTTTGTATTGACACAGAGAGCATTGCATATACAGGATGGATGTAATAGTCAGCATTTCTGTTTCTTCCCAATCTCTGTGGTCCTCTTTTCTAAGAGGTTACAATACTCTCAGTAGACAAAGGAGGTTGTCAGGGGAAGTTGACAAAGCACATGTTCCTGAGGGGAGAAGAGAGGCTTTGTTGGAATACTCCTTTAAAGAGCAGCCTCACTGATAAAGATGATGATGCTCTATGTAGCTTTTCTTTCCAAGATGGCATTTTCCCAAGCCAATGGTTGCTAACACATGGGGACTCACCTCACTTTTATCTGTGAAGACAGCACATCACTCATGGTCAGTGTCATCCAAGTCAGCTGAACCATTTCCCTTATCTCAGACAAGAGTCTCTAGATAGATTCTCCAGGACATCCGGTCAGGCTCCTCTCTCACAGGAACGCCACCTTCTCCCAACTGCAGGGAGCATGGGAAGGGCAAACCAAGCTGTTGAGAAATCTAATCCAGCATGCCATGTACAAACCCTTCCCACCCAACACAATCTGGGCTCCCTGGGGACGCTGGTCTCTGAATGATGTAGCCAGACAGCTTAAACCAAGAGCCCAAAGCTGGTGAGAATGTGTAACCAAAAATCAGACCATTCCTGTATCTGCTGCACCCATGGATCAGACAGGCTCCACACTGCAGAGATGCTTTCACTGTCAAGTCTCCTCACTTCTCCTTACCCATGTACCCTGCCTGCAAACATTTACACACATGAGTTTACCCTGGTACTAAGGAGCCATTAGACACCTGAACGACAGCGAATACAGTTGAGTGTCATGTGGTTGGCAAAGGGCCACACTCTTCAGACTCGCTGGTGGCTTTGTGAAGTAGCCAGGCACTTCCCACTTGCATCAGGTAGTCAGCAGTTGGGGAAAAGCTGCCACACCAAAAGAAACAGCAGAGTTGCTTGCTTCCCACCTCAGTTTGGGGCAAAGAAAGCAGCTCAGATGCATGCATGGTGGCAACTCGGGTAACCTTTGTGATCCTCCATGGACTTGACTCTGAGACTCCCTCCTGGTCTGCATGTGTACCTGGGGGAGATGGCTCCTCTCCCTACCTCCGTGGCAGATGTCCAAGGCCAACAGAAGAGAAGGGCTATAGTCAGAGAAAGATGGGAAGGATGGGGAACAGTAAATGAAGACCATGACAGCTGTAGAGAGGACAGTTCTGACCATCACAGCCATGCAGGACATGAGCACAGAATCCCTGTCTTTTTCTCTGCGTGTCAGAAAGCTTAAGAACTTCAGGGGATTTATTTTACAACACAGAAGAAAAGCTTTGGATTTCACCAAAAGACCAATGAGGAAAACTGTCTTTCATGTTGCAAAGGCAATGAGGAAAACACTTAAAATGTCAGCACTTCTAGGCCAGTGGCATGTGAGAAGGAGAACACCACCTGTGACTCCACTGGATGCTGCTGGTCAGTGCAGGCTGACAGTGGGACTGTGCTGGCTGGTCACTCCAACTGGAGTACAGAAGAACAGGATGGGAGAAGTGTCTCCTTTAACTCGGGCCATGACATTCCTGCTCCTCGGGGGAGAACTGGAGAGCGAGTCATATCCTCTGTGTCACCCCACATCCTGCCCGCACTCCAGACACACAGGGAAACCATCATCTGTCACCATGCCACAGCCCTGGCCTCCAGGGCCCCTCCTCCCTGCCTGGGCACAGGACTTGTTGCAGCAGCCAAGAAAGGAGATGGCGGAGCACACACACTGTCTCGGCTCCTCCACTCAGACCCGTCTGGAGCAAAGGCGTCATCCATCACATCTCTGAGACATGCTGCGCAGCAGACCTCAGATGGCACAGGCACACAACTTTGTGCTGTTCCACTTGCTGAGGATGAGGGCTTTCTAATCTGGCCCACCTGGGACACTGCAGGGGAAGAGTGGTGGCAGCACACACCATGCCAGCTCACTGTCCCTGGCGTCTGCAGGCAGAGGAGGGCACAAGGGAATGCCTTCAGCAGTGTCAAGTTGGCACAACTGGCCAAAACTATTCCCCCCTTGGCAGAGCCTGGATAAGTAGGTTGAACCCATCGCTAAGCCACTTATCATAGATAAACTTCAAAGAATAGGAACCCCTTTGGTCTTCGTCTTGCCAAAGGGGGAACCAGGGGAGCTGTGAAGACCCATGGCATCCCCACCTAACCCCAGATACTGATCACACTGCTGAGTGTGGTATCTAAATGTTGCAAGCACAGCATGGGAGCCTGCTAAGGCAAGACCAAGAGCATGCTGGGGTTTAAGCTATTCATTGTAAGAGATGACATGCATCCCCTGGGACAGGCTCATTTGCTGCTGCTGCTGCAGAAAGAGGTGAAGCAACTCCCTTCTACACAGGCTTTCCCTCCCACCAAGAACCACCCGTGGAGAAAGAGGAAGAGTGGCTGGGGTGCAGCAAATGCCAAACATTCCCGCTCTGGGGAAGCATTCCCTCTTTTCCACCCCCACGGCCTTTCCTGCAAAACAAAGCTTTATGCTTTCCCATACATGCTCACCCCAGCTCTCCAGTCTGTGATTCACAGTAGATGTGGGACTCTTAGAGAGACTTTGACTTCAGGACTGTCCCTGAGTCCTTCCCTGGAAATCCCTGTTTCTCTAGATAATGGCAGAATCATGCCTGAACAAGTAGAGCTGGACATAGCAGGCAGTTCTCTGATGGGTGCTACTTGCAGAGACATGCACCTCTGGGCATCCCCCTTTCCAGCCTGCCATTCTCATCAGGTGCTTCAGGCTCCTTGGTGGCTACTTCTGTTGCAAGAGGCCAGGAGGTTCTTCCTGACAGAGGGGTGGGCAAGAATGCTCTGGTGAAATGGCCCTTTGGGAAACCCTGCATTCAACTGATTGGATACAGATGGCCCAGGCTTCCAGGAGCAGCAGGTTAATCAGTTAATGGCTGAAGGATGCTGGGCCATGTGCTGCTGCGCGTGCTGCGGGGCAGCCCCAGCCGCACAGCCCCGGGGCAGCCACTCCTTCCTCGCTGGGGCCAGATCTGGGAAAACATCTGTTCTGATAAAGTGCTTCACCAGGGAGGGGGCAGGCCCGAGCCCATCAGCTGCTCCAGCCCACCGACTACGGGCTGCTCCGGAGGGGCTGCTAGCTCCCCTCTGCATCCATGACTCGCAAGGCCAGCCACTGGGGTTAATAGCCTGGAAACCACCCAAGGGTTAGAGGGGGCAGGTGTTTGTTGCCCCAAACAGAAGGCTTTCAGACCTCAGACGCAGATTTTAGGATGGCCCTGTCACCCCACAGGTCCTGCCGTGCCCACTGCCAGTGCCACAGACAACGGCTGTCATCCACGGTGCCAGCAAAAGCTGCCCCGGCCTTGCACCTACCTGCCCCTCACAACCAAAGGCATCATCAGGCTGGGCTGGAAACCTGTGCACGCTCAGGCAAGGAAAACGGCAAGAGAGAATTTCGGGGCATACGGGCTGTGCACGGCACCTGGCCCCTCGCGTTCAGTGACTCGCTGCCCCCGTCAGCACCGTGCCCCGCACGGCTGTGTGCGCAGCGGCGAGGGCACCGCGGCCAGGCGGGGACCAGAGCCCGCGACTAACAGGTATGAGTCCGGCTGCGGAGCAGCCGTTCTGCCCACCGGCGTGACGGTGACTGGGCAGGAGCACAGAGGGGCAGGGGACTCCCATCGCACGCTGCCCGGCCACTCACCGGCCCGGTGCCCCGGCCGACAGCCGCGCCGTGACACGCACACGCAGGCTCCGGACCCTGAAGTCGCTCCAGAGGATTAAAGAGCCGGCTCTGGGCAGCCATGACTATCATGCGACAAACGCTCTTCTCCCGCAAGCAGCCTTCGGCCGGCTTTGCCGGGACCACGCATCGCTCGGGCTCCGGCTCCCGCAACCCCTTCAGCCCCTCGCACGGACTTGCCCGGTGCCGCGGCGGGCTGGGGAGCGCTCGGAGACAAACCCCGCCGCATCCCAGCGCTCCAGAGAAGTGCAACCGGGACCACCTCGGCGAAGGGGCAGCGGGGGCGAGGCGAGGCCCGCGGGGAGCGCAGCGTCCCACGGCCCCGAGGACGCTCCTGGCCCGGGGCGCGGCACCCCGCTGCCCGACTCGCCCCGGGACCCGACCCTGCCGGCCGGCCTCCACCCGGCGGCCCCTCTCCCAGCCCCGAGGAGGGGCCGG
>VXAY01005784.1:39945-83394 GCA_013399855.1 Oxyruncus cristatus | reverse complement strand
GCCCGCTCCGCCCCGCTCCGCCCGCCCCGGGGCGCGGGGAGCGCGGCCGCTGCGGCAGCGACGGCGCCGTGCCGGAGGGTTTAGGATGGGGTGAGACTGTCTGGGTATCATCCCGCACCTTGAGAGTGGGGTGCCGAGAACGTTTTGGGGTGGAGGAGGCCCGAGAGGCCGGTGTCACCCACGGACACCCGGCGGGGATGGGGGACCGCTGCTGTACACAGCCACAGCAGCCACATGTGGACCTTTGTATGGGGCACTGATGTCATCCGGAATAACAAACATTTTGAGTCTGGGGCTCCCTTCAGCAGACTGTCATAGTACGTTAACAAGACCGTTAACAGGAACCCTGATAGAGCTTCAGAATGATGTCTCTGAGATATGGAACAGCTGGCAAAGAGCAAGAGGTCGGGCAAAGTTTGTCCAGATCATAGTTTGAAGATAGAACTTGACCACAGATCAAAGTGTTGGCCAGATCACAGTTCACAAGTGCACTGTGAAGGTATTCCTTGCAGTCAGAAATTATTTCTTTATTCTGAAAGAAAGGAGATCTAATGGAAAGGGCTAGGGGAAGGGGTTTTTAAATTATTATTATTTTGGCTAATAATGTGGGATTTTTAACTACTTAAAACACAGAGAGTGTTCTGAGGTAGATGACAATATCTTGTTCAACATCTGCCTCAAGAGTTCAGACATGGCCTAACCTGTGATGACCACCCACACCACCCTTCCACCCTCACTGTCTGGACCTCTGGGTAAAGTTTCCTGATATATGAGTCACTAGCACTGTGTCCTTCCTTTTTGATACCAAGTCACTGAGAGCTGTCCTGGGCATGACTATCCAGCCTCTTTTGTACTTGTGCTGGATTAGTTTAATCTACACCACTTTCCCTGCCTTATGAAAACATCATGCAAGACAGCGCCAGAAGCCTAACTGCAGTCCTTATCTCACATCTAATACTTCTATCCGCAAGGCCAATTACCGTGTTAGAGAATGGGATTAGATCAACTCACAGTGATGTGTCCTTGACAGTCCTCCTTAAAGCCACACATTTGTTGTCAGGCTGTTTCTGCCACAGCCAGCTTTCTCCTTACAGGAGAACAGTTCCTCCGCTACTGCTGCTTCTGCAGACAATTTTGGCTGTTCGGCTTCTCCATTCTGGCTGGTCACCTGGGAGCCATGGAGCTTCTGCTAGCTACAGGAAAGTTGTGGATCACCTTTCTCCTATGTCTGCCTGCCTGCCAGCAGTTTCCACCAGCAGGCATCTCCAGCACCAGATGTCCCCTCCCAGGCTTCTCGGGAAAAACTTTGGCCATGGTTCCTGTCATCCAGGGTGAAATAAGAGTCCTACCTTTCAAAAGGCAAGGTTTTTAGTATTAACACTGTCAATTGACACCTTCTAAGAAGGTGGCTTGACTCAGTCCTTAGACCAAAGTAACTTTCCAAAACTATTCAGGCAGTAAAGATTGAATTCCACAAAGGGAGCAGCAGTGACTGATGCTGTAAGCCCTGTTCTCTATCAGCCTGCTACAAAAGCTGGCAAGAATCTTGACAAGAAACTTATACCTGATATTTATTCCTTTCTGTTACAGGATTAAAGTACTAGTCCTACATTCATACTGCCCACCTGCAATGTCTGAACTGTTTCCTAACTAGCTTTAGGTGCTGTTCCTGGGGAAGGGGTGGCTACAACCATCTGCTTCTTCACACAGCCTTGATAAGCAGGAGATTGCTGACTCGCTATCACTAGCTGGCCCAGACACTGCCATCACCATGTCTGGCACCTCAACAGGAGCTATTGGACACATCAGCAACATGATGAGCACAAAGAAATCAGTAAGTGTTGGCATGGGCCCCACCGTGCAGGACAAGCCCAGGAACCCTCTCTAGCCCATCAGCCTGCCCTCCTCCCCCCTCCTCGGGGCTGCCTTCTGCCCCAAGCCCGGCACAGCAGTGCTGCTCTTGTGTTTGGCAGCAATGTCACCAACCCACTGAATTCCCAGCCCGGCACAGCAGCCCAGCTGCAGATGGCACAGTAACCAGGGTGCCATGGCTGTTCTCCTTTGTCAGCAGAGACCTGGGTTCTGGTAGAGGAGAGCCACGGCAGACAGGTGCCTGTGGGTCTGGGTAATGAGCTATCCCTGCATCCACAAAAGGAGCAGCCCTCTGGTGTTGCAGGCAGCAGGGCCCCGCACCCAGCCTTGGCGGCAGCAGACACTGAGTCAGCTTCCTGCTGGGCTTTCCACACTGAGGGAAGGTCGGCAGAGGACTGGCAGGAACAAGCTGAGGCAGGAATTCCTCCTGGACACCAGACAATATCTTAATTTCCTCTTTTGCCACGGGTCTGGCACATGGCTGGGAGGCAGGCAAGCCAGCGTGCCCCCGCTGTGGGTGGTGAGCATCTGCCAGACCTGCTCTCCCTTTGCCTGCAAGGGAACGAGTTGTGACACTGTGGCTGCAGGTGCCACCTCCCCAATGGCTCATCAGAGCTGCACTCGTAGGGTAGGGGACTGATTTCCTCCACCATCGTTCCTGGGATGATCTCATTTGGGAGAGTCAGCAGCAGAGCCAGAGTACCTTGGACCCATCCAGGTTTCCACCAACAGGGAGGCATGGATTCAGGAAGGCACCCGTGTTCTGCTATGCATTGCCACCATTGCACCCCCACTGTCAGGCTCTGCTGCTTTGCTAGGGCCACCAAATCCCCCCTTGCCCAAAGCACAGGACAGCCAGGAGAGTCCCCCTTCTCCAAAGGGGGAGAACTACTGAGAAGCAGCAGCCAAAAATCAAGCATGATGCCCGTGGCCAGACCCTGGCAGACCACCAGATGCTGAGGCACTCTCCTGATAGAGACTGCACACATGCAAGGGGAAGGGGACACACAGTACACATGGTAGGGTGCATGGTGGCCCCACAGCTCTGGCCCTCTCCCTGTTTCAGCTTCACAATTCCTTGAAATCATCTTATACATCAGCTCTTGAAAATGGCAGTTCCTTTCTTCTCCCATTCTCAGCCTGTGGGTAGCCTGGCCACAGCTCAGACTTGGGCAGGGTCTGGCCAGGCCAGCTCAGGCTTGGGCTTCTTGAACTCAGCACACAAAGCTGGGGACCTCTCTTCCAGCCCTGTCCCCTGCAAGGTGATGATGGTGATGATCAAAGCCATGCTGAAGTCATCCTTGCCCGGGGCTGCTCTGAGGCTCTGTGACAGGAATTAGCCCAGGCTCCTTGGGGACAGGATCATGTTTGTACCAGATGTGTCCCTGCTCCAGAGGAATGTGATTAAGGATGTCTGGAGATGCTTTCACAGGGTCACACCAAGCACTGCGGCACCTGCTGCCCCAGAGAGCAGGAGCGTGAGGGGGAGCACTCCTCATAGGGGGTGACAGCGTGGGGTGGGGAGTGTTTTTCTGTCCTGGGCACCCTGCTGGCTACTGTCTCACTTCAGCCAGCATCAGCAGCGAGCCTGTCTCACTGCAATGCACAGTGCTGCATCCACACACTACAAAGCTCAGGCCAAGGGCGGCTACACCCCTGCTTAGTCTGATCACAGTGGGAAAAGCTTCTTATCCCACCCAGGCACAGGAATGCCCTTCAGGGCCGCCCTTTCTCTGTAGTTCAGGAAAACAGGATGTCGTCTTCATTTTCAGCCCGAGCACAAGAGCAGAGAGCTGGAGCAGATGGTCCCAGAGGGGGGATGCTGGGAACATTCATCCCACTGTGACCATGTGCCACCCCTTGGCCTCTGAAGTACCCTCCTGAGCTGCATCACTGGGGCCAGCATTACCTGGGACCTTCTATCAGCCCCAACTGCACTTGGCTGTGCTGACAGACCAATAATAACGTATCTCCAGCTTTCTCTGCAGATAGTGGTCCTGGTCTTGTTCCCTCAGCCCAACCCTTCCTTCCCTTCCCTGCCACATCCCAGGCCACACATTCAGTTCGCGGCAGCAACAAGCTGAGGTTCCCTGTCTCTGCTCTCTTTGTGCTGCTGCTGGTTTGCTTGGGGCCAAAATGTATCTGTGTGTGGCTTTTACACCTTGGTCAAGATAAATGCAGTCCTGGCGGCGAGACTGCTGAATGAAGGAGCTGAGCTGCACAAGGCTATAATTATGGTAGGAGCATGTGGGGATGAGGCCAGCCAAGCGCATCCACCTCATTTCCTCTCCTATTAAGCCTGCCCTGCTTTTGTTTGACCCAGACCAAGCCTTGCTATTAAGCGCGTGATGCTGTGGAGGTCACAGATGATTCTGCTACAAGCAGCCTTGTGGATTCTGCTTGACTGAATGTATAAGCAGGGCTTTGCTCAGAGATACCATTACTACAGGATTCATGCTGTAGAAAGTATGTCAAGCAGCTGTGGTGCAGGCATCTCCCAGACTGGGCTGTTTACCAGATATGGCGAGCTCTCTGTCTCCAACTGCATCCAGCAACCCAGGCAAGCAAGCAAGGAGGTTAAATGGTGTCATATCACTACCCCGGCTTGTGGCCAAGGTCTGCTGATGGGTGCTGGTAGCTGGAGCCATTTCCTCTTCCTCATCTCGCCTGCACTGCTTCAGCTTGCAAAATCATTTCTATGATGAAGGAGAGAGCTCTTCTACTCTCTCAGCCAAACCGATGCCAATCCCTGCCCTGTTTTGTTGTACTTGTCCCTTATAAGTCCCCAGGAGGCAACCTGAAATGCTGGGCTGCTGGGCTAGCAAACCCAAGAAGCAGGGAAGGCTATGCTAACACCTCCAGGGCTGAAAAGGGAGTGCAGCTGCAGTTCAGAGCACCAGTAGCTGGCCCCAGCATCTGGCCATCTGTCTTTACTGAGGATGAGAGCCTGGTACAGAAGGAGCCAGCTGCTCCCCAGCCTCTCCTAGCCCCAGTGACGTTTCTGTATTCTGCATATTGGAAGGGGGGGACATCCTCCAGGGACACTGGGCTGGTGGATGAAGGCAATCATCCAGCTGGGCTCCTGCAATAGAGATTGCAAGGTCTCCCCTTCACTGCAGAAATCACCAGAAGAGGATTACCCTCCCATCCTGCTCAGCAGCAAGATCACATCTGGCAGCCCAGGAGGTCACAGAACAAAGTGGCAGGAGAGATGGGAGATGTTGTGCAGCACTGATGCTCAGTATTCCCCTTGCTTCAGCTCCTGCATGGCCCCCTCTGCGCAGGGCAGGACATCCATGGGTCCCAGCCTACCTCCTTGCTGCTCCCTGCGCAGAAGCAGCTTTGGTTTCCTTTTGGAAGAAGCTTTTTCAGAGCTCAGGCTGAGCCTTCCCCATCCCCACCTCACAGCAGCATTGCTTCTCTCTGCATGAGCTCGTGTGAGCCATCTCTGCAGAGCAAGGCACAGCACCTTGTGAACAGCTGTACCCCAGCCGAGAGTGTGCACCTGACAGGGGAACCTTGAGTGGGAACAGGAGAATTGTCCCAGGGCTGTCCTCGTTCACTTCTGCTCACAGTGCCTTTGGGGAGCAGTCCCAGCACAGGCATCTCAGAGAGCCAGAGGGCTGGAGAGCCCTGCAGGGACGATGCACTGGGAGGGATGGGGCAGGGACACAGGGCAGCCAGCAGGAAGTGAACCGCCCAGGGCGAAAGAGTGAAGGTCAGACAAATTACAGGAGTACTCACTTGAATTGAAGAAACATGCTATCCAAACCTGTGCCCGGGAGTCAGGTATCCCTGCAAGAAAAATGTCCTTTGCGAAGACCTACGCGAAGGAGAGGGGCTTAAGGGATCTGCATCTCTGCCCTCTAGTTCTGTGGCAATGCCTGTGGGCCTAGCAACTGGCTCTGGGAAAGGCTGGCCCCAGCCATGTCCCCATGAGGGACATGTCCAAACCTGCTGTTCCCATGGGGAAGAAGGTTTGTGTTCGTGCCCAGGGAAGGCAGATTACTCCCCTGGCAGACAACAGGGCCCAGCTCAGCCCTTTCTCCTCTCCTCGGTGCTTCTCCTGGGGCTGGTGAGTCCCTTCTTTTGAGTGACATGGAGGGGAGGTGGATGGAGGGCTGAAGAAGACACAGAGCATGGGGCTGGGGCCATGGCAGGGATATGCAGGGTCTCCTGTGCTCAGCAGCACTTGATGGTGGTCCTCAACACCTGCAACAGCAAGCAGGACCCCAGCAACCCTGAGCTGGGGCTGCTCTTGGGGCTCCACATACAACCATCATCCCCCTCAGCATCAGCTCTGCTCTCCCCAGACTGATGCAACTCACAAACCCTGAACAAAACCACTTGCACTGGGGAAGGCAAATGCAACTGGAGCTGCTCTCACCCTGCCAAGTGCGAGGAACTGCTGCCTCCTGCTATTGTTACCTGCCGCACACCCCCCTAGGTGCAGGGATCACAAACCCCTCTTTATGGGGAAGAAGAAAAAGGAGTTTTAGAATTTATCTTAATGAAGTTTGGGTGGCTGAAAAGCAGACATCAAAGCCCAGGCAGGGACTTTCATACATAAATGGGAAAGGGGAAACTTTGCCAGTGGCTCTGGTTCACAGTTTTGCTGTGGAAATGGTCTTAACCAGCAATTTCTTTATCTTCCCAGACGTACAGCTGTGTGAATGGGTGCCAGTGGTATCTGACAACAGAGATGTGCCAGCCCCTCCTGGCTGCAGGGAATGAAAATAACTGGAGAAGATAGCTTGAGCGTACTTGAACCCAGGTGGCAGAAACAGAAACCCAAATAGTTTGCTTAAACATACAATTGTTTAAAATAATACAGTTGATAGTTCTAGGAACAGACCTTCTATTTTTAGCCTGTGGACAGGCTTGCTTTTGTAAAGATAAACCTCTTCCCACACAGCAAAGAGGTGGGAGAAGTGCAGTCCTGGTCTGGCATAATTGAGTCCCCTATAAGGGAGCAAGTGAACACTTGCCCCATCCCAGAGCATCCCCTGGCAAACAGGGGGCTTGCAGACATACAGGGTATTCTCCTCAGCCCCAGTGCAGGAGTCTGCAGGCAGCTGCTCTCCCCATACCGCAGCAGCATTTTGTGATCCAGTGTGCTCCTGGTGTGGCAGCACCCAGCAGCCTCTCCCTCCTCCTCTGGTCTCACAAAAGTGGGGGTACCCCATGGAGCGCATCCCTTGCAGCTCCCTTACTTCTCCTGCCCCAGTCTATCCCTGTTGCACTCCTCCCCACCCACCCAGTGTCTCTTCTCTGGCAGAGCAACTAGGACCGACTCCTTCAAGCTGGCCATCATCTGCCCTTCAGGCAGCACACCAGCCTTCGGTAGAACCGTTTGCTGACTGAGCCCACACGCGTGACCCAAACCAAAGCCCCCGCAGCAATCCTGCCTGCATCACATCCTGGTGCACTGTGTTTCCCAGCACATCGAACACCCAGGACCATCTGGATAAGCTGTGATCCTGGCTGCCTCCTCTCCACCACCATGGCCACCCATGGAGGCCCTATACTCTGCCCTCGAAGGGGAGATCAGCACCTTTGTGAGGCACGTGCAGCAGTGTCAGGAGGGCTTCGACCTACGCAGCCTGTACCATGTGCTGCTGCTGGTGCTGCCACGGAGCCCCTCGGGGCAGGTGGAGAGCTGGCAGCACCTGCAGAGGCTCACCCACTGCCAGCCTGGCTTGGCCAGCCCTGACATGGCCAGCAGCTATGTGGACTGGCTGGCCTCCTACCTACAGCACCTGAGCACACTTTAGGAGAGGTTTGACACCAGGGTGGTGTTTCCACTCTGTGAGAACTTATACACGCATGAGGAGCCAGCTGCCTGCCCCACCTGGCGGTCCCCCTTGGCATCCATCCCCCACCTGGCCGCACAGCTCTTTGCCCACCGGCATAACTGGGGGCTGCTGCTGCAGGGGGGGACCCTCAGTGAGAGGGTCTTCAGCCCCCAGAGCTTGCATGACCTGCGTGGCTTTGCTGATGTGGGGCCCTTTGTGAAGGTCTTGAGGCTGGTCCCTGATGTCTTTCACCAGAGCTTGATCACGGCAGATCTTGCCCAGAGGTGGGTCTGTCTCCACCGCAGCAGGTACAGCCTCTCCCTGCCACCATCACCGTCACTGCCACCGCAGCCACCAGCATGGGGCAGAGCAGGGCTGGCTCCCAGCACTGTACAGCCACCAGCATGGGGCAGAGCAGGGCTGGCTCCCAGCACTGTACAGCCCCCACTGTGCAGCAGGGCCCCCCAGCAGCCTGCGTCTCCCCTGGGCTTGTACAACCTCATGGTCCCGCTGCAGCCCTCAGGCGGCAGGGCTGGGGAGCTGCGAGCCCAGCTGCGGGAGAGCCGGGAGGAGCTGCTGGCCCTGCAGCACCGCGGGGAGCGGGCGGCCGCCCTGCGCGCCCAGGTCCGTCGCGTCGCCCAGCGCATCCGCCTGCTGCGCCTGCAGCAGCGGGGCGAGGGGACGGGGCTGGCCCGGCCCTGGCAGAGCCCAGGCATGGGTGTGGGACGTCGCCGGCACCAGGCTGCCCTAGTTGAGGAGCTGCAGAAGAGCCTGGAGCTAGAAGAGTACCATCACAGCATCCTGGAGGCTGACTGGCTGTTGGAGCTGGAGGTCAGGCCCATTCTCCTCCGGAGGACTGATGTGGTAAGGGGCGTGTGCTCGCTCTGCTTGCGCTCCCTGGTCTGCATATCAGGGTGAGTGGGGCACTGCTGTGGGCCAAGGTGCTGCATGGGAAGGGCTGGGCATCCAGATGGAGACGTGGATCTTGTGGGACTGGGTACAGCCATAACCTCTCCAGTTCAAACCGACGGCCCGTTAGGCAGCCATGTGATGATGAGTGGGGAAGAGGTAGCATTTCCTAACACGGCAGAGCAGCCTGCAGGTCTTGGGTACTCCCATCCAACCTACGTGGATGCTCAGGACACAGGCACCCACACTGCCTCCTCTCTGGCAGGTTCAGCAGCGCTGCCAGGACCTGGAGAGAGTGCTGCGAGGCCAGGCACTGCCTACCCCACAGCACATGCAGCTCACAAACAGGATGGCCACCACTCCTGCACTTGGCCAGACTCAGCCCTCTGCCACTTGCCCCTTGGCATTGGCCAGCCCCTGGAGCACTCCGTGACTGACCACAGGAGGTGGGACTACCATCTACTTCCAGCAGCAGCACCCAGGAGAGCATGACTGGAGGACACCCAGCCCATCACCACATGGGCTGTGGGCAGCAGCTCATGGGAACCTGGCTCAGCTCCTGCCTGGGAAGAAAGCATGGAGAGAACATGTTAATGAGATGTTTCCTCCATGCTCAGCACATGGCCCTGCCATTCAGCGTGTGGCTACAGACTGCATAAGGACATGGGCACTGAGCGCTCTTGAGCCCACAGGCAGGAGCACGTACACGTATACGGATGCAAGCAGGCAGGAATACGTGTTTCTGGTTAAATATGGGACTCAGACTCCCGTTTCCAGCAGCCAGCATGGGAGCTCTAGCTGGGCCCACAGTAACCAGTCTGCTTGATGACAGTGATGGAAAACCTATCTCTGCACTGGTAGTGGGTGACACGGTTACAGTCCTTGCTCCACCTGGGGCTTGCTACCTTAGTGGCTGTTGTGGGCAAGAAAGTTTTGTGTTGCGGAATTTCAATCAATTTCTTGCTATTGGCAATAAAAACAAAAGCGTAGAGCCAGAGGCACAATTCCTGTGAAGAGTTTATTGGTGTAGCTGTTTCCACTACAGTCAGAGGAGTCACAATGCACAGCAACAACAGGCCTCCTACACTACACAGGGAGGACAGGACACACACGGCCACAGACACACAGAGACACTCATCTCTCTGCCCTGGGCCCTGTGGGGGGGCCAGGCTGTGGGCAGGAACCTGCTGCGGGGGGAGGCTTCTTTCTCTGATGGGATATTTCTGCAGCCTCCGAAGGAAGGCATCGGACCCTCCCGGTAATGAAGCAACCACCATCTCTCGCAGGAGCCAGGCTGGTAAGTGGGAATAGGGCCAATGTCTTGTCCCAAATCCAATGATGAAGCATGCATCTCAGCTTCCTCCAGAAGACCACTCCAGCTTCAACCATCAGGGAGAGGCTGGGGTGCCTGTCTCCTCTGGTACTACCCCTGGAGTTGCCAAAGGCAGTAAGGGCACCATCAAGCAGTTTCTGGGCCAGCTCTGAACAAAGGCTGCCAGGCTGGGGAGACCCCAGAAGAAGCCCTGTCAGGCAGAAAGGTGTGATGCACAGAAGTTCCACTGGAATATGAGGAAGAACTTTACTGTGTTGGTGACCATGCACTGGAACAGGTTACCCAGAGAGGTTGTGGATTCTCCCTCACTGGAGACATTCAAGAACTGTCTGGACGGAGTCCTGCGCCATGTGCTCTAGGATGACCCTACTTGAGCAGAGAGGTTGGACCAGATGACGCACCGACCCATCCTGTGATTTTGTATTTGGAGCTGCCCAGAGGTGATGGGGGCTGAGTGCTGGGCATGCTGAATGCTGCTCCTTCCCACTAGAAGGGAACCACTGGATGTGAAAGGTCACCTCAGTACAGCAGCAGAATGGGAGCTGGGGGTTTCAGTGACTTCCTTGTAGGATTGCAGGGAGCCAGACTCAGTGGATCACTGTACAGGGAATGGGAGGGGACCCAAAGGACTGTTTTGTGCTCCAGCACTGCGCCTCTTGTATAGCTTCTTAAATATGGTTTGTTCTCAGGGACAGGAACGTGGGGATCAGGAACTGGGATGCAGCCCTATGATGCATTTCCCCCTGCAACCTTTGTGGAGGTTTAGAATGGCACAGGACTCCTCTTAGTTCCTACAAGAGGGCAGACGCTCAAGGCTTCAGGATACCTGCTTGTCCCCAGCCTCCCCTCTGGGTGCAGTTTGCCTTTGGGAATAAGGTTGGGAAAATTGAGAGGAGGCTAACAGCCTCTCCCATGCCAAGCAAGAGCTGAAAACAGTCATATGGGAAGGTGACTGCACAGATGATGGTCTGGAGGACAGGGCCAGGGTGCCTGTCCCTCTTTGCCTGTCTGCCTGGCTGCAGCAGTCCCATGGGCCAGGGGCTGTGGCAGAGGCCCAATGTAAGCACTCCTAGAAGGGGGCAGAGGGAGCAGGAGCAAGGCATCTGCCAGCTGAGTAAGGAGACTGCTGGCTTAGGAGAAGCCCACTGGCCATCCAGAGGCAGCTTCTAGCCCATCTCTGTGAGTGCTCAGTGTCACGTGGTGCTGAGACATCCAAGCTTCATGGTAGTGGAGGGGGATGCAGTGGCACCAGCTGGCACGGTTCCCTTCTACCACCTGGAGAGCAGGCACAGGCTGCCTCCAGCAGGGAGGGGACAGACCCCTGACCCAAGGGCACTGAGGGCCCACACAGCTTTGGGATGTGAGAGGCAATTCTCAGCCCACCAGGTCCAAGAGGAGAGAGACTCACAGCCTCTGCTGAGCGAGCGATGGGGCAACCACATCCAGGGCTGCCTCCTGCAGGGCTTTGGAACAGCCATTCGTTGGTCCAGGCAAGAGATCGTTGACTCATGGCAAGTCTCCAGTTAGTTCTCAGGAGGGGTAAGCAGGTGCAAGTGGCCTGTCCCATGAGTGGGGAGGGCAGCTCCCAGCTCACACAGGCATGTGCAGCTCGTTGTACTCATCCCGGCCATCCTCGTCAAAGTTTGGCTCCGCATCCTCTGAGTCCAACTGGGAAGAGGCAGAGACCAGGCTCTGAAGGCCACAGCCGGCCCCAGTGTGGGGTCAAGCCTGGCACAGAGGGATCAGCACACAGCGACCCAGGCAGCTGGGCTGTGCTGGGAAAAGCAAGGCTCTTGCTCTTTCCCCTCCCAACAGGCTCCTTTTTTAAACCCTCATGCCTGTCTATGCATCCCCAGTCTGATGCCCTTTCCAAGGCCTGGGGCTTTGGTCCAGCACTGCAGCTCCCCACTCCTCCCCTGCTTGCAGCACGCACTCCTAGGTGCTGCTCCAGGCTGTTCTCCAACGGGAGCTCAGGATGGTGACAGCAGCAGAGGAGCTGCCAGCTTTCAAGAAGCTGCCAGAACCCTGGCACTATGGTTACATGTTTAAGTGCCAGGCAGCCACCGGCTGTTGCTACTGGCTCAGTGGGGAAGTGGGGTGTCTGTTGATGACTGAGCCACAAGATGGAAGGGGAAACCTGTATTCCAGGTGTCTGCCTAGTAGGAACCTGTGTTTCCTTGCCTTAGGCTGCCCATCCATCTCACACTGCACTCCCAGGGCTAAAACCTCCAAGGAAACCATTCACCCACCTACTGCTGTTGAGCAAAGACCCTCAGATAATACCAAGAAAAAACAAGACTTTGCTTGCTCAGGTTCTCCCAGCCTTTCAGGCTGCCAAATCTCCTCAATCTCACTGCATTGTTGCAAGCTAGACTGTGAAAGCCGCTATCTGCTTACCGCTTTGAGCTCCCTGTCATGGAAGAAGCGGGGTAGCACGAAGCGTCGCAATGGCACTGTCATGATCAGGACGAAGGGGAAGGCCAGGGATGCCACTGTAGACTTCACCACCCAAAGCAGCACAATGCAGGCCAGTTGAATGCAGGTAAAGAGATTCATTCTCCAGGTCTTGACCTAGGAGGTAAATCCAGTCTAAGAACACATTATCCTTCCACACAGATTAATGAACACCCAACTGGCAAAATGTAAGCCTTCTGCCCAGATTAGTACAGCAATGTAACGCTGCTGCATGCTCTGCCTGCCTTTACGGCAAGGTAGAACTCCATAACACATCAGCCCCTGTGCGACTTAGCAGCATACCCACCTGGCAGTGCAGTGTCCCTTCATCCACTCAAGCTATGCATCACTCCTATAAACTGTCTGTCCATACAATATACTGGCAATACACTCCTGGGTGCAGCCTAACAGCATGCTATCCAAGCATTGTACCACCTCTGTGCATGGTTTGCACTTACTTCTCAGCACAAACTTGCAGCCAAGGAGGGTCACCAAGCCAAGTATTACTCTAGCAAAGCACTATCCTTCCCTCACCTACCTCTTCTTCCTCTGCTCCTCATTACCTGGTTCCCTGCAACCTGTCTTTGCTCACCTTGACAACGTAGATGTGGTCAGGGTGGTGCTTGGATGGCATGAAGATCAGAAGCAGCCGCTCATAGAGCTGGATGCCAGTGAGAGATGTAACCCCCATGTACAGGAAGATGCCGAAGAGCACAGCCAATGGGATCTGCCGCAGCATGTTCCCCATCACAATGGACAGACCTGCACAGACAGAGCTCAGGGCATGGTGTGTCCCATGGCACCACCTTGCCTCCACAAGGCATCTCAACCTCCATCCCTCTCCCACCTCCTCTCTGTCCAGCGCTGCAAGGGAAAGGAAGCTCCAAAGGGGTAGGTGTGGGCAGTCCTGCAGTGAGCAGGCAGAGCACAGGCTGGCCTGTGGGGCAGGGACACCTCCAGCAGATGCACACAGTTGGTCCTGACCTCTCCCCTCCCTCCCTCATCCAAGCACAGGCTCACCAACGAGAGCAGCAATGAGCACTCCGGTCACACGCTGCTCCTTCACCTCCTCGATCCTGGGCTTCTCTCCTGGTGCAATGGCCTTGCTCATGACAGTGAGGGCATTGACGTGCGTGACAGAGCGCACCGTCGCTGCGGTCAGCCAGGGCAGCCCAAAGAGTGCGCAAAGCCCCCCCATAGTGCCAATGAGAAGAAGGTCCAGGTGGAAGCCAGAGCCTTTCAGCAACTTCCTCTCCTTCTTGCTAACAATCAGCCTGAAAGGAAATAGAGCGTGGGTCAGTGCCAGGCCTGGGTCAGTGCCCAAAGACAGCACTGCCACTGGGGACAACATTCAATTCACTCTCTGGAGACAGCACACATGGGGATAACAAGGAGATGGCTGAGGAGAGGGATGGATGATGGCTGTCAGCTTCAGGTTAGAAGTTTCCTCCTGTGCTTAGCTGAGGCAGGTCTCCACCACGCCACTCGCCAGGAGGGGAGCCAAAAGGTGACAGGAGAAGCCAAGGTACAGTCTGAAATGGCCAGGATCCTGCCCCTGCTGTTCCTCTGGGATGACCATTGCATCTCCATGTGAATGGCATCAGCACTTATGCTGGTCTTGCCTGCCTAGGAGTTAGTGAGGTTGGTAGGGGAGGTACTCACGTAGTGATCTGTGTTTCCATGAAGATAAGAATGAAGACCAGGAGGGCAGGGATGGCAGAGGCAAACATCATCCACAGCGGAAAGGTCCCACTGCTGCCCATGGGGTGAATGAACCAGCCACGCTTGTGAGGAGATGTGACCGACAGGCCGGAGGGGACATTCAGCTTCTGGTGGTGTAGTGGCAAAACCCAGCAGTTATTCATCAGTACACACCTGCCCACAGCCTCACACAGGACTAGCCTTGATCCTCCTGCTCTCCCTGGTCTGAACACTTCAGATGATGGGATAAGCCACCCTGAACTGAGAAGGACCTTCTCATGGATAATCAGTCCCCTTCAGTGCAAAAAGTCCCATGTGCCCCAACATGGGCCTGTCTCATTTCCTTTCAGCTATTGAAATTTCCTTAATTTTTGTCCAAAAGATCAAGGAAACATCTCCCCTCAGGAATCTCCCCCCATGCCAGTGGTTACAATGCTCCCTGACCTCTTCTTGGACAAATTAAGTGTTCTGAACTGCCTACCCTTCTCTGAAGTGGCTTTCCAGACTTTCCAAGGCTTTTCTTAGACGTTTTTCAGCATTGTTTTTGCAGTGTGAACCCCAGAAGTGACCACATTCTCTGGAAATGACCTCACCCTGACCATGTTCAGAGGGAATATCATGTTTGTGGCTCCCATCAGACCACACAGACTCCTAGCTGTACATTATCCTGACCCTGCGTTCATCAGCATTTGAACCCTTGGCTCTGTGCTGCTCTACAGCAATTTTTGCTATCTGCACTGCAGCGGGAGTTTATGATTTGCATTTATGTTAATCAGCATAAGTATGAATAATATTCCTGGAATGCTTGTCCTTGAGCTAAGCTGTGTAACTAAGTACCATTTTCTCGGAAAGCTTTGTACATATGCTGAGTTAATACTGAAATGATAATGCTTTTGATATTAATTGTAGAAGTGTAGAAGGGTATGAAAAGAATGTAACAAAGTGCATGATTTTACTAACATCTGATAGACCCAAATTTTTCACTGAAATTCAAATGAACACATACGCATTTTGATTCCACCAAGCCTTAGGCTGTCTTGATAAAAACCTTGCATGATGAACAGGAAATAACTTTCACTCTTTCTCTAGTCTTAGTGAAAAAAAATACCACAACAAAAATATATAAGTACATATCTACTGAAAAAGGAGAAAAAATGAAACCTGTGAGATGGGTTTGTTTGATAACATTAAGTTATCAAACTTAATGCTAAGTTTGTGCATAAACTGGGAAAAAATTATTAAGACAGTGATCAAAATATTTAATAGTCTCTACAATCAAGGAGGGAATAAGTATGTTAAGTATTAAACACTACTGAAACCATTCTACATGCCAGCTTCTTCAGTATGCATAACCAGTTTATATCCTGTTGATTGACTACAAGTGTTTAGAGTTACAAACAAGGAATTAACTGCACTGAATCTCCTTAAAAATCCTAAAGCCTCCCCTAGTAACAGCTGGAATACCAGGGCACTCCAGTCCCTGTAGCTCTGGCCTCAGTCTCAGCAAGACCCTTGAAGTTTCCCTTCAGCATGGGAGTGAGGATGAAGGGAATGTCTCTGTTTGCTTTGTGCTGTTACGACTAAAGAAGCAGGAAATACAAATTCCCCATTGCACAAGAGCAGGCCACAGTGCCACAGGGAATTACTGCTGGGCTGCAGGAGGGGCTCTGAGGGCAGTGCTGGCACCTACCTGTGTGTATGTGTCAGTGATGGTGTAATCCACCAGCACCATGACCAGGATGGAGATGGGGATCCCAAAGTCTCCAATGATCCGCCGAGCCTGCAGAATAAAGACCTGTCACTGGCAAAGGGAAGGGCCAGCTGCATACATTCACCCTGCTACAGAGAGCCTGAGGCAGAGAGAAGCCCCAGGTGGGGCTAGGCACCACTGCAAACCTAAGCACTGCTGATGGGCAGGGCAAGGGAACCCAGACTTGACCCATAGGGCTGTGCATCCCATTTTCCACATAACACACAGTGCTCTTAAATGACTGTATAATTGCTCCTGCTGGCCTATTTAGACAGTGGTGCAGGTATTACACAGATACCCTGCACGTGAGAGATGTCCAAAGAGAACAACTTGTAAGCTCTTGCTCCTATATTCCAGTTTAATAGACTTGTATCCAGACCAAAGAGCTTTCCCAAGGTACAGAGGACTTTCCAGCAAAGCTCACTGGAGCAGGGCAGTGCAGATACTGTCACCAACAGTCAGCTCTGGTCTGTAGCCTAGGGTGGGCTACCATCCCTTCTGCAAGGTACTTAAGGGATTTCTGGTGTTTCTTTGGGTGACGTCCAAGTGCTCTAGAGAAAAAAAGGTCTGTACCAAGAAGCATTATATGTTTGGCATATCCCTTGTCCTTAACATCTGGGTCCCACAAACTTCTCACCTTTCCGCCTAAGAAACGGCTGTTCTTGAACTTGCGCATAAAGAAGGCAATGAAGAAGGTGCCTAGCATGAGGATGAGGGAGAGGAGAGCAGTATTGGGCTGCATCCTGGTGCCCAGTGACATCGCATCTGCAGAGAGCATGCTGGCATTCAGGCTGCTCTGCACATTCGGTGGGTAGAACTTCAGCAAAGGATGTTCTGCAAACACCTGGGCAGGTGAGAAAAGCAGCAGGCAAGTTACCAACAGGAGGGGCAGGGGGCACTGTCACTAATGGGAGCCCTGGGAAGTGGAGGTGTCCTGCTCTGTGGAGAGGCGAGGGCGGTAGATGGTGGGCATGGACAACCCCAACATCTGTCACCTCGCCTCACAACCTACCCAGCTGCAGAGGGTTGGGGAATAAAAAATGGTCTCTCTTTAATGCCTCCTGCAGGAAGAGAAGGGGAGAGAGACATTAGGGCTCTTCCTGCCACCCTCTGTGATGGAACAGGAGGCAGCTGGGCTGAGGCATAAGAGGCCAGCAAAGAAACGTTCTGCAGAATGTCCAGGAAAGCTGTGGTTGAGCTGGCCCTGTTCCCCTGCCACTTGTATACTAAAGCAGCAGGTTCCTGAGAGATCAAAAGATGCAATGGCCCATCTCCCTGGGGAAGGTTCACCTTGTACAGTTTGTAGAAGGTCTCGTAGATAAAGATGAGGGAGATGAGGAAAGCAAAGATCTCCTGGGTGAAGGGCGAGATGTAGCGCACCAAGAAGCTTCCCTCAGCTGCCACAATAATGAAGATGAAGACGATGAGCCACAAACCAATCCACACTCTGCCTGTCAGATACTCAATGCCTTGTGTCTGGCAGAACTGAAATGGAAAGGGGAAGGAGTTACTTAGGCTCCTCAGGCTGCCTCCTGCATCTGCTCCCCATTAAGATCAAAGACTCTCCTGGAAAAAAGCATCTACATCTGCTCGGGCATATAGCACGGAGACAGTGAATTCATTGCTGAAGTCACAGGCAAATTTGCAGACTTTGCTTTAATACCTGCCAGCTCACACCAAGCAGGTCTTTACCTCTCCAGTCTTTTTAACAGTACCTCCTTTGCTTTCTGCTGAAGCCAACCATGCATGATGCTCCCCACCCCACCCATATGGAGGTGCCATTGCTCAAACACAGCTCTCCGCTGCTCCATGCACTCAACAGCACAAGCCTGTTCCCCACAAAGAAGAGCCTGAGCATCGTGCTATGTCCCATTGCATAAAGACTACATTACCCGGGCCATAATCTCAGATAGCACCCTGCGTACACAGACAGTTGCATGTCTGTGGAGAAAAGCCCCCAGGCTGTCACTACAGAGCAGATTATCTCAGCTGCCTCTGCTCCTCCAATCACACATCAACAACAACTACTTCCAGCACCAGTCACATCCCTCCCTTTGCAGCCTTCCTCAGTACCACCAAAGGCAGAGGTACACCTCTGTACACAGTGAGTGTGCAAAGAAAAGAGGTCAGTGAGAAGTGCAGCCACAGGAGAGCAGAGAAATTCACATTCTGCAATGGCATCACCTCCGAACTCTTGACACACCAAGGTGAAAATCTAACTGTAGGGAAAAACATGCTTTTTAAAAGACACAGACATGCTAGGAGTCAGAAAAAAAGAGAAGGATTAGATCGACTGCTTGAAGGTACAGGGACGCTTTTAAGAGCAAACGGGTCGTGATACTTAAGAAACATATCCATCCTGGCTGGCCAGGATACCTCTGCACACACCCTAGGGCTCATCCTGAGAGTAATGTACGTGGCACATCCCAAATCAATGGTACACACGTTGTTGGGCTCACATACAAGGAAACCTAGACACAAGTGAAAGCTGTGAAACGGAAGGAAGCCCCAAGAACAAGAAAGTTTTAGGATGCAGCTACAAGTGCTCACTGTGCCGAGATGGGCTGCATCACAGGGGACAATGCTTCCCTCAGAGTCAGCAAGTAGAAGAGTGCTGTTATCACTGTCACACCTCTAGGGATAATGGGCACAGAAATGGCAGGCAGAACTCTCTACAGCATGACCTGTAAAGGATCAGCAGAGCCAGGGGCAACCCTGGCCGAGCTGAGAGGAGCCTGGAAGGACCCAAGGAGTCAACACTACCAAAGACATTTTGTAGAGCTTAGAAATGCCAGATACGCTCTCCAGAACAAGGGCAGAGTGAGCAGGTGCCAAGCATAGACACTGCCTCACATGTACCTTGTAAAAAGCTTCTTCAAACACCAGCAGAGGCCCTGAGAAACCAATGACCAGGAGGGGCTGGGCTCCGAGCAGGGAGAAGAGGATCCCTAAAACTGAGGTGGAGATTATCAGCTCGGAGACCCCCATGAGACCCTCAGTTTTCTCTCCTGGGAAAGAGAACAATATGTGAGTATTATAGTCCAGACACAGGCACGACCACCACAGGCAGGCAGGCTGCACAGCTCTAGAGAGAGGAGGCAGGTCCCCATCCCATCAGTCAGAGGTCCCCTGTGTTAGGCAGGGAGCATGGAAGGAGCCCGGGTAGCCGAGGCTGGAGAGGCCAAGTGGCAGGGTGGGAACAAGGCAGCAGCCGAGGTGCAGCACAACCACTCTCCCTGAGCGAACAGCACCAAAGCCCACCCCAGCACAGCATCACACAGACACAGCCAGTGTCCCAGAGTGCAAAGAACAGACCAGAAAGCAGGCCCATTACCTAGGAGTCCCCCGAAGGTGATGGCAGGAGAGAGAGCAGCAAAGTAGATGAAGAGAACGGCTGCGAGACACTGGCTGTGCAAGGCGTCTCTGATGTCACTGAGGTATTTGGGGTACCTGCGCTTTATGTCCCGAACCAGACCTCCAAAAAATATCCCGGTTCGCTTCAAAGGGTCATCCTCAGCTTCCTCCTCTTCTTCCTCAGCTTTCACTTCACACAGCTCTGGAGGTGCACAGAGGGCAGGGCTTGAGTAGGGAACAGATGTGGGCCCTTGGGCTGTCCCTCTCCCCAGTACCTCGCAGAGACCTTCCTCCTGCAGCACTAGCCTGGTGGGCCCCCTCCACTGCACATCCCACTGCCCCCAGCTGCCAAAGTTGCCCACAGCCACTGTTCTGCTCCCCTTGCCCCCCTCCCAGCTCCCCACCGCAGGAGCCAGGCCCTGCTCAACCACCTGCCAGGCTCTGGGAGGGGAGGGCCCACTGGGGCATCCAGGGCACTAGGCATAAAGTTGCCCAAACATGAGTCGAGAGACCTTTGGCTTCCTGAACAGTCCCCTCCTTCATGGACTTCTGCTCCCTCTCCTTCCTCTTCTTCAGCAGCAACTTCTGGAAGGTGGCAATGGATTTGAGCAAGTCTTTCCCCTCTACCTCTGATGGGGGGATGACAATGCTGCAGTCCAAGAACTCGTTGATTGCGTTGAGGAGATCTTGACGGTCATCTGCCATGTATGCAGCCTCATGGAAGTGCTGGGAGGGGCAGGGAAAAAGAGAGAGGGAGAAGGCTCAGATCGAGACTAGACCCAGCTACCTACAGCCTGGAAAGTCAACACTTGCTGTGACCTTTACAGTAACATCCTGCTCCCTTAATCCACTACTCGTCTCACTACTGCCACTCTGTGACCCACACTCCTGAATCCCGCCTCCTGTTTTGACAGAGAAGCTGGTGGAACCCTAAAGCACCACAGATAAAAAGCACAAGAACCAGGACCTGAGCAAGGAGCATAAGAGACTCTTGGGAGTCTCCACATGGCAGAGAGAGAGAGAATAGGAGTCTACGACATGAAGGAAGCCATGCAAGGGAAACCAGGCAGAAAAGGTGAGATACTTCTGAGGGCAAAGGCAGGATAACAAGGAAGGACTCCAAGGAGACCAGGAGGGGACAGCACTACTGCAAATAGGCAGGGAGGTGGTGGCAGACAGGCAGAAGTGCTGCACTGCCTCTGAAACATGCCTTCAGAGAAGGGCTGGGGGATGATGAACAAGTGAAGAGCCTGTAAAGCTAAGGTCCCTGCAGCACACAGACTCCCTGGAGCCACACTTCAATGTAAACGATACTGTACTCTCTCCATGGCGCCAGCCACTGTGTAACCTTGCTACAGCCAGCCCTGGCTGCAGTAGCTGCCTCTCCTCTTCCAGCAAGACGAGCAGAGACTCTAATCAACAAGATCAGTCTACAAACAAGGTGCTGAAGCTGGAATATGGCATTTCACCTCTTCTGGGTAAAAACACATTCTCAGCTGAGCCTTGTGCAACTCCAGGGAAGGAATCTTTCACCTGGGAGATCTTGTTGCCTATAACCCACATTTTCTGATTGAAACTTTTAGTCTCCAGTTCAGGGTAAGTTGTGCACTATTGGCAGGACAGGAATGTTTGTTACTTGCTTATAGTTACATGGAACCAGTGAGAAGAACCTTGTTAACCTCTGATCCTCTTGTCCTTGATGTATGCAGCAGATGCTCAGATTGTCTTTCCTTTGCATTTAATTCCTTAACAAGTTAATGAATTTCACTTTCCTGCCATGTAGACAGATGGGAGACTTCTAGCAGTGCACGCATTTGGCAGAAAAACCTTCCTGCCTCCTCATCTCTCCTCTTGTATGGATGTGCTCCTCTGCATGGATGCCCGAGCCATGGGACTCAGCTAGAAAGCATCATCCAAACACCTGGCAACCATCCCCAGGCATTGCTGCGTCTTTTTGTCAGCGTGATCTGGGCCAGGTGCCATGGTCATAGGTATTGCTCAGCCTCCCCTCCTGTTTGTGAAATGTCCACTGAACACCACTCCTGTAACCTTGGGCCGTTCTTTGCTCCTGTTTTTACATGTGGCACCTTTCTTCACCCAACCGAGCACTCTCTATCCCAGCCAAGTGTCTGTCCTACTCTTTTCTCTGTACTGGAGCATTCTACGTTGATCAAGCCAGGCTGCTCCTAAAAATCCCAGGTGCTCACACCTGCCTGCCCCACCCGGGCCTACGCACAGCATCTCTCAGCACTTTCATCTCAGGAATGTCTCCTAAGGAGCCACCAAAACTCCCTTGCCTTTGTCAGCATCACCGTCTATCAGCTTCTCACCTTGTCGGACATGAGGGTGGAGATGGAGCGGCCAATTTCATGGTAGTCCATGTTGGCCTGGCTGGGTCCCAGAAGCACAAAGATGAATCTGACAGGAATTGGGACCTCCAAGACCGATTCCAGGAAGACGGCCTCATTTAGTCGGACAAAAGCCATGGTTGGCTGCTCCAGGAACTGCACACAACCTACCAGGAGGCAATGTTTGGAACAGAGTTAATCATTGGGGTGAGCTGTACTGGGTAACCTTTAACAGTGAAAACAAGGATTTCAGGGGTTCCCAGGAGCCCTGCAGTTCTGAACGTTCTCCAGACCACTGAATAGCACTCAGCTTCATGCTGAGGACTGCTCCAAGTTCTTTAGTGATCATTCACAAGCAGTGCTGCTTTCTATAGCCTCCCAGTTAGCCCATTCTTAATCCCTATATGTGGGCTCTACTTATACTATGAAGGCCTAATTTTAAATTGGAAGGTTGGTTCCCACTTACGAAAAGAATACTTTTACATGTTACTTTTATCAAACAAACTTCTAATCTCATCAAAGAATGAAATCAGGTTTGTTTGACATGACCTATTTCCCATAAACCTCACTGCTTGGCAATAATTACATTCTTATTCTTTAGCTCTTTATTAATTGAATCCCATATTAGCTCTGCCATTCTGTTGGCCGAGAAGGATGTCAGGTTAAACCACCTATAGGTACTGGCTCACTGTCCTTCCCTTCTTGAGCACTGACGCTATGAGATTTCTTTTGTTGTCTTGTATGTTCCCTGTATTCCTAAACTTCTTTTTTTTTCAGAGAAAAGTAAACCAGTTCTCTAGACTCATAGGAGCAAATTACACAGTTTGTTTTACAATTCCTGCATCTCATCAGTTCTTGGCAGTCTCCTCAGTTCCTAACAGATTGGGAAGTACTCCTGCATCCTCCGGCACACCAGCCGCTTCCTTCACTTACCAAACACAAACGTTTATTGAATACTTGTATTTCTCTGGCATTATTACTGATCTTTGTGCCATCTGTGTCCAGCAAAGAGCTGTGTTCTGTGTTAGACTGGCAAATCCGGGCCATCCGAAAGTCCAAGCGAATCCCAAGACACAGCCTTATCTCAGACACAAGGCAATGTTTAGTTTTGTGAGTACTCAAAGTGTGTTCATGAACCTGATTTGGCCTCATTGTGATTAAGAATCAGTTTGGTTGAGCTGCCAAGCATCTTTGCCTGAGCTTTTAATCTACTGGACAGGCAATGACATTTACTTTGCTTGCTAGGTTTGCTCAGATGTTAATGCCAGCAAAGAGTGAGAAGGAATACTCTTGCAGATAGAAGGAACCAAGCCCAGTGATGCTTGAGCCTGCCTGCTCACAGCCCTAAAATATCCCCTGGCAGTGCTATGGCCAATACCTGAGACTTTGCCACCAGCCATGCCCTGCTTCTGTAAACTCAAAGCTCCCTGGCAGACACAACCAGCAGTCAACACTGGTCAGGGACAGGGACCAGCTGCTGACGAGGTGTGAAGCAGGGAGGCAGAGGGCAGCAATGCTCAGAGGCGCAACAGCAGTTGTAGCCTGGCCACCAGTTCTTCAAGCATCACTTACCTACTTCTGAGCTGCAAAACCAGAGGTTCTGGTGAGCCTGGCAGGACTTTCACCACTAAGTTGTGCCCCAGTTCCCAGCAGCAGAGTCTATCATCCTCTTTTTTAATTTAGGAAAAGAACCACCCTGGCACCCCATACATTTACCACAAAGAACATGCACCATCACCAAAGGAGAGAGGGTACCAGGCTCCCCCCTCAGCTGAACTTTGGAAACATGTAAGAGATGACCAAATATCTCTCAGGAGGGAGGGCACAGACAGCTGGGGCCAGACCAAGATCTGTACTAGTCGTTGGGGGATGCTACATGCCACCTCTTACCCACGAGAACTACTGTGGCCTCTGCATCTTCAGGGATCTTCTCCATCAGCTTCAGGTATTTACGGTGGCCCTCCGAGTTATGGAGATGTGGGTTTTTCTGCCAGGGAAGAATACAAATAAGTAAGGATGAAATCCCCATGCTTTGGTCTCCCTACAGGGCCTTGCACCCCACTGGTATAACTGCAGCTGGGCTTGCCTTGGCTGCACACCCAACACCCTGCTTCACAGGCAAGGCACCCTCACAGCAAAGGCTACCCTGCAAGCACCAGGACTGTTGCTGCCACTACATGCTCAAGCAGACATCTGCATACAGTGCAGAGCCAAAATTAGGTTCCAAAACCATAATGCAGCGACCCGATTTCCAGCATTCTGGATGATCCAGGGGAGCTCAGTCCTTGCAGTAGAAGGTTCCCCCATGAAGGGGCCCAGAGGTGGCTGTCCAGGGTGCCAAGGGTTGCTGTCAACCAACAGTTATCCCTGGAGTGTGGAAAAAGAAACAGTACCCCCTCCTCAACTCCCGTCACACTCACCTCCTTGCACTCGGTCTCGTTGGCTTTGGGGTCGGCCATCTCAATGCGCTCTTCCCCCATGAGGGGCACACAGGTGTCTGTGGTGTGGTTATGGTGGTGGTTCCCCACGATGGAGTTCATGCTGGAGCTGGAGTGGTTCCTTGGGAAGAAGCCCTCTTTCTCATCATTGGGGTGGCTGGGGGGGGAGAGTGGTGGACATGAGAGGACCTGCCTCTCTTGCCACCCAGGGCTCACAGGTAATCCCCAAGCCCTGGGAGCCTTCATCCACGTGCCACCCACCTGTGCTTCAGCAGCAGGGCGCGCAGCACGTTGGCTCGGTCTTCTGCTCTGATCTGGTCAGAGATGATCATGGTCTCCACCATGAGGTGAGCAATGCCAGGCAGAGTAGTCTGCTCCAAGTCAAGGAGGACAGCACCTGCCATCAAGAGGGGAAGAGCCTTGCTCCTAGTGTACAATGCTCCCCACTGCGTGCGTGCTCTGGGGACACAGCTGTTCCACCAGGAGCCAGGCTCATAGAGTCTCTCAGATGAGAAATGCCCCAAGTCCAGGTGCCCTGTGTCCTTTCTGTAAACTCTTGTCCCAAGAGAACCCAAAATCTGCAAGATGCACTGGTCACTCTGGTATCTCCTTTTGTTTCAGTCTCCTGCTCTGACCAAACTTTCCATTTCACACCAAAGATGGGTCCAAAACCTGTCAGCCGAGACACAGCTGGGTGTTGCAGCTGCCACGCACCCAAGAGCAGTGAAGCAGAGGATGGAACCAACACAGGCACCCTTGGGCTAATGTAAACCCTGCCAAACAGGTTGCAGGATGTGTCCACAGACCCTACATGGAGCCTGGACACAGACACTGTTGTGTGCCTCCGCTGACAGGCCAAACAGTGACAGAAGCTATCCAGCAAAACCTGTCCCAGAGCCAGAGCCATACCCTGGCCTGCTGCTCCTGACTCACCGTGGGCAATCGTCTTCCTGAGCTCCAACAGACTGCGGAAGGACAGTGAAGCTACATGGGGTTTCCCCCACCTTGCTGTATCTTCCTCCACATCCTCCTCAAACTTGATCCAGCGGGCTGTCTCCCTCCAGTGCATCTCCTGGTTCTTATCCACCACCAGCTCATTCAGCTCCACAAACACCTAGTGCGAATTACAGCCAGGACATGAGACTTCCCCTGATGAACACAGCTCTACCAGCAACACACAGAAAGCCTGAGCTCTGTTCTCAAGGTACCACCTGGTCTGAAGCACTGCCTGAGCAAGCCTGCTGTAGTTAACCAGAGGTTCAGTGAACAGAAGCAGCCAGGACAAATATCACTGACAGTGTGGCAGGAGCTTCCATCAGCACATGGAGCACTAGAACGCTTCAAGTCAGATGGTGTGGGCAGACAGGAGAGAATGATGCATTGCATTCCTTTCCACCAAACTGTGACAATTTTGTCGTCTGCCTCCTTGTTGGTTTCCCCCAGAATTTTCCACGCTTACCAGAGCTGACGATATTACTGTTGCCAATTTCCACAACAGCACTAGCATTTCTGGGACATTTTAATGTTTTTCCTAAGGTCAAAGTTTTGCAGTTCCAGGGAAATCCATACTTTTATTGAAAAAAAGTGTATTTTCAGCCCTCAAGATAATGGATAATAGCTTGAAATGTCACCCTCAAGGTCATGTAAAGAATTAATTATATTGAAACACATTTATCACTTTTCAAACTGCATGTTTCTAGTCCTGATTTATGGCTTCTGAACAAGTGTGGGAGGACAGCACATGGATACCTCATGGGGCTTTCTATCCAGCTTCTTCTTCTTCTTCTTTTTCTTGACAGATGGAGTTGATGCTAATTTTTTGCTTGTCCTGGTGATCTGACTCCGAGATGGTTTTTTCATCAGATGTCTCCTCACACCAGGGTTATCTTCAAAACGGTGGCCTGAAGACATAGGAAAGAAAAAAAGACCACCAATTTGTCTAGTGGATACAGACTGTCTGGCAGGGAAACACATCCAAGCACACCCTTGTTTCATTAGCTTATGCTACCAAAGCCCTAGCAGCTGGAGAACTCACCATCATGTTCCAGACCTTTGAAGATCCTTACTGCTTCATCTGCCTACTTTCAGCTCTTCCAGATCCCTGAGAGTTAATTTCTTCCCGAAGAAAGCTTCCTCCCAGGTTATGCATACACTGGAGCTTCATCGCAAAAGCTTTTACTCACGGTACCCAAACAAGTGGGGTGTGAACCCTCCCCATACTCCCTCAAGACAAAGCAACCTGCAGCCTTGTCTGTACAGCTCTGCACCCCAGACAGCACAGGCAGGCACCTGGCTGGGGCTCATCTCTCGCACTGGAGGAAGGCCTGGTGCTCAGTAAGCAAAAAGGGCAGTGAAGGGGAAGGATATTTAGCTGCTGGTCTGGGCAACATAAGGAAATATCGATGACTGTTTTATTTAATTGTGCGATTAGAGTGTAGGATAACACTGCAGCTGGGGCTGGCACGGAGGCTGGGCAGTGAACTCCAGCTATCGCTGCTTCTAGACATTCTGCAGTACCGCTGTGATGCCCTCGGAAAGGTCTGCGTTAGAGAGTGGCTGGCTGAAACAAAGCCTTTAGAGAGGCTGTTAAGGCTGCAGTTCAGACCAACCACCAAGCTACCAGTGCTGTTGGCAAACCAGTGCCCACCAAAATGATTCTGTCACAACTGTGCCAACCCCCTTTGCAACACTGGAGAAACAGCACCTGGGCAACAGTCTGCCACGGAGAGTAGTTTCCCTGGACACTACCCAGAGACAGCAAATGTATCTTTCTCAGCAGGGACAAACCATGGGATTGGGGAAAGCCTCAGAGCCTGCCTCCAGGATGGGCAGTCTCCACCAAGTAGATCATGGACTGAGGGCTCTTGCTCTGCTTTGGTCCATCAAGATTTGCTGGCCCTGCTTGTAAGACAATGCCAAGGTAATCTCCCTAGGGGAGCAAGGGCAGCTCTCCACTGGCTGGGATGAATGTTTGTCTGCACATACCTTTCTGCACTTAGCTTGAAGACCTGCAGCTCTCAGGGTATGAGAGGCAGTAAAAAGCACTGCATTTGAAGGCCGAGTAGTCTCATTGATGCTGCAGAGAAATATCCGTGCACATCTGCCATGGAAAGACACACCCAGCATTGGGCCAGGCATACCATGGCCTTGCACTTTGGAAATCTGGGTCGCTAAATTAAATATAAAACTAATCAATATTGAGCCTCAGGGCATTTTCCCCCATTGGCTGCCCTACTGATGCACGTCCTGCTGACGGTGGGACTCCTCCCTGCTCCACTTACTATACTGCAACGTCAATAGGAGCCAATAACTGCCCACCACTACAAACATTTCTGGGAGCCAGGCATGTGTGGGTCTTCCATGGAGTTTTGCATGGATTTCTGAGTTCCTGTGTGCACAGCAGCCACTTTATCACACTCTTTGTGAGTTCGTACATAAAACAAGCAGTCCACCAGGCAGATGATCTTGGTATCTGGCAACTTTGCTCCAATCCCTGCAGCTTCTGATTCTCCTACGCACCCTGGGACTCATTCTCACCATGTCCCTGGAAGACCAGGGCGGAGAGTACGCTCTGCCCAGCAAGACAGAACGCTCACCCAGAGCACAGCAAGCTTTCCCTATGGTGACGGTAACTTATTACACAGTGCTCTTCAGCAACAGGCCTAGAAAGCATTCACGTGTCTAGTCTCAGCCAGCAAATGGCTGGAGGACAGATAGAACACAAGGAGCCAAGTCTCCTGACGGAGCCTCCAGTGACTCCCACACTCAGTGACAGGGACAGGAGCCGGAGTGCTGCAGGGTTGGGGTTGGAGTGCACTGGTGAAGGCACACCTCCAGAGCACTACAGAAGACTAAGGAGAGATCCACTTTGCTGCTCTCCCTTGGCAGTGCTTGTGGCCACTGAGATGTCAGCTGGGGGATACAACTACAGGAGCATGGTGGAAACATGGGCTTAACTTAACTTTTCCTTAACTTAGGAAAAGGACACTGGCTTTTGGGACACCCATGCGAAGCCCAACTGAGGTGCTCCAGGCTGGTCACAGAGACCCTTTCTGTGTTCTGTGAGACTGGTGCTTTCCCCAAAGGAAAGTCAAGCTCAAGAGAGCACCTAACTCTGGAGTACTTATTCAGGACAGAATCTTGGACTGAGGTCAAAAGGTGGTATGTCCAGGGTATGGGTATGCCCTTCTTGCTTGAAGCTAAACTCCCCAGGGAATACAGCTCTTGCTCCCCAGGATACAAGCATGAGACAGTGACAATATCAGAAGACAGAGAGAGATTCCTGTGGTAGCTCCACTACAACAAACTAGTATGTCACTCTCTCACACAGCATCTCCTGCAGTGTCCTCCAGATCTTCCCATATTGGGTTCCACAGAAGTCAGATTTCTTCAGACGATCAAGTTGCTTTTCCACCAGCTTAAATCTGAATATGACAAATACAACTTTGTACTGATTGAAGTCTTCCCCTGGAGTGCCTGTGCTAGTCAGTCCAACTCAGCAGCCAACTGCCTTCCATTTGTGTGTTAGCTCCTGCTTCCCTCTTTTCATTTCCCTTGATCCACAAACAGGAAGACCAGAAAGAGGCAGCAGAGTATTTGTATCAGTACTAGAGAGCAACCTGCTATCCTGGCATCACAGGGATGGTGCACACTGCCCCCACATACCCCAGTGGTTAAGTTGTAGCAAGAAAAAAAGATTAAAAAAAGATTAAACCTCCATCTCTTGAAATATTTAAAACTAGACTAAAACAAAATGCTAATCAAGATGCCATAAGACACAACCCTATGCTAGCTTCCAGAAAAAGCTACTGCCCTGTCCTGCACAAAGCCTGAGTCTCTCCTGGCTGATGCTGAATTCACTGTGATAGGAACAGCTAACCCCAGGTCACCCCTGCTGCCACTCAGGTATCCCTGCCCAGCACTCCCCATGCTCTGAACATTTTAAAGAGTGTAAGGAGACCACAGACTGCCAAAAGTGAATTGGTTCTGCACAGAACAGACTCTGGTGTCTCTGCCGTGTCTGACTCTGCCATCTCTCTCTGCAGGATTAATCCACAGTGTGAATTCAATATGCAGAAATAATTAAGAGTTCACTGTACAGTGCATCCTGTTTTAAGCACCTGCAATATTAGCTGTAGCAATCAATGAAGTGTTAAACGCTAGCAAGCCAAATTTCCCCACTTTATAAGTGATGTATATCACACCTTGCAGAGTGATGTGCCCCTTCTACCTTCCCAAGAATAGCCATCCTTTCCCAGGTGAACCTGGGGAAATTTCTCACACTTTTAATGTACAGTTCGCTCAGCTTGGGACAGCTGATAGGACCAATTTGCTCCAGGTTTCTATTTTGAACTTTGCAACTATTATACGCTCTATCAATTTACAGTAACAAATAGCAGACTTGTTACTGTAAAAGCCAGAAGCTAATCCCCACTTGCTGGTCCCTGCAGAAGCACATAGACAGACATTTTTTCCCTGAAGGCTTATAAAGATGGGACAGATGACAAAGAGAACATGATGCTGGGATTAGGAGGCAGGGGAAATTAAGTGTTTTGGCTGAGATCACACAGAGAGTCTGTGGCAGAGCCAGAAGCTGAACCAAGGCATCCTGAGCGCCTGTTGCAAGCCCCTTTGCCTTTCCACTCTTGTGTGCAAAGCCAGTAAGTGGGTTAGCTCTGGGACCACATCACCCTCCCATGTGCACTCCTAAAATCCCTTGAAAAATTAACACATGATCCAGATGAGGACATCTGGACAACCGCCACAAAGCTATGGCTATTATTTTATTATCACTCCCAAGGTGAGTCACAAAGCCACCTTTTTACTGTGAGTTACCACCAGGAGGAAGGACTCCTGTGCAACAGTGGGAGTGAGGTTCTGCTTTCTATGAGGTCCCCAGGATGGCTCAGAGATCCCTCTGCAAGGGATGTGCAAGTATAGAAACAGATGTGGAAAACAGAAAGACATTTTTCACTCTCAGGATTCCTATCCTCTCCTTCCCTGCTTTTCCCACTCTTGTTTTCTTCCTCTTTTTCCCCTTCTAGGCACCCCAGCCAGCCTGCCATCAGCTAATTTCACAGCTACGCTCAAGCCTACAGACAGAGGGATTAGGTTATTTTTTCCTCTGGGCATTAGGCTGCAGTGCAGAGCTGACGACCCGATACCTACCTCTGCTGTCAGATCTGCACCTCGACTCAAATTCCAGCAAACAGAGCAGCAACACAGTCACCTTGTGCTACAGATGGAAAAGGAAATCTCTTTGTCCTTATACACACCTCAAAGCAGCTGCTTTTTCTCTGGCCACGGCATGGGCCACATCCTGATAAGCACAAACAGAAAGATGCAGCTGCCTCCAGAGCTTCTCAAGCGAGACACACACAGTAAAGCACCTCAATACTATGACACAGATCCATACTAAGACCTTGAACAGGCACACAGACATGAAGCAGTTATCTCCAGTGTCCCCAGGCACACGGTGGGGCAAGACTGTACCTCCAATAAACCAGGAGACCAATCTGACATGGAGAGGGTGCAGACAGCAAACACAGGAGGGGGATATGCACTGTACTGGGGGCTCTGATCTACAGCTGTAACCGTAGGGTCACTGCTCCAGTACTTACAGGTGGGCTCCCCATCTGGGTAGCCCAGATGGTTTCTGATGGCCTCCCATAAATCATAGTCTTCAAAATTGAAGGCAAATTCATCAAAGTCTTCATAGCTGAGTGAGTTGCGAATATGAGTGCTTATCGCTACCTTCGGGCTGCTGCCCCCTCCTGATTCCTTCGCTGGCTCCTCTCTCTCTTGAAGGGTTGTCATTTTGTCCTTGTGAAGGCCAGGGGTCAGGTGTCATGAACCACTCGCCTTCAGATGAGGGAGCAGGGTAGCCAGGCTGACGTGTGCAAAGCAAGCTGCCCCCCTGGGGGGGCTTCACTGCAGCCCTGGGGACAGCCCCGGTGCCTCGCTCACCTCCTCATGGGGCATGAAGGTGCCGGCTGCAGAAGCCCTGAGGACTGACGAGGTTCCAGGAAAGCTGGTTCCACCCGGGGATGCTTCCGTGGGGGCTGCCCCACCAGCTCCTCAGGAGCAGCGTCCTTGCTTTGCCGTGGGGTCTTGTTGCCAGATGCTCAGGGATGCGGCACTCGTGGCCTGGGGACAGCCAGGCTGCGTGTGCAGCACTGCTTCTCTCCCTCACTCCCCTCTGGTGTCTCCCTCCCTCTCCAGCCTGCAGAGCAACCTATTGAATTCTCCATGTCCTCGGGCCCGGAGTGTGCATTTCCATGACGTCTCTTCTCTCTGTCCTCGTGCCACACACAGGGGCAGTCCCCTTCTGAGGCACTCCAGAGGGGGCAGCTGCCTCTGCCAGGAGAGCCGAGGAGAAGAGAGGCTCCTCACCTCAGGTTTTCTGCAATACCAGAGCTGGCGTGTCACACAGAGGGCTGATTGCTGGGAAAGTGTGTCAGGAGACAAGAGAGCTGGGTCTCAGGGAAATGTTGGGAGCCCTGAACCAGTGGCAGTGGGGTGGGTGAAGGAGCAAGCATTCATTGGCTGGGTGCGAGTAGAGATGCTGAAAACATGGGGATAGGTGCTGTGGACAATGCAAAGCTGACAGAGACGAGATACTGTTGGAAAAGCAGGGTCTGAGGGAAGTGAGGACCAGGTCCTGTGGCAGGCTGAAGACCGTGCCTGAGATTGCTAGGGAAGAGGGCAAAGCAGAGAGAAGCACGGGACAAAGGGACACACACACACTGGTAATGCAGGTAGTGTTGTAAAGCCTCACTTTTCATGCCGTCCAAGTCAGCAGATGCCAGCATCTGGGCCTCGGCCTCATCCGTGGGGACACGCTGGTACGCTGCACTCTCCAGTGTGGTCATGCTGCCGATGCACATCCTCTCCTTCAAGTCATAGGTAACCCGTTGTCCACTCGCCACCTGGCCCCAGGGCTTGCGCTTCTCCCACCCACGTGACAGACGTTCTCGAGGCCCGGGGGGGCTGTAGGAACCAAAAGGACCGATGGTAGCAAATGGGGTGAATGAGGATGGGCAATGGCTCTCAGGGTTTAGAGTCCCTTGGCCCAGCCCTGACCAAAATGTCCCTGAGCAGGAGTAGAGCTAGGAGTCACCTATCCCAAAGCCTAAAGCTTGTCCCTTCTGCTCTTCCTCTCCCCCACCACAGAGTGGGATCAGCTTGCGGTCAGTGTTGGGGACCCACCTCTGATTCAATGGCATCACAGTTCCCTCCTGGGGCTTCCCAGCTTGTAGGTCAGCACAACAGCATAAATTAGCTGGGAGGAAGGACACTGGGAGGTGTGCAGCCCAGTGTCCACAAACCCATACCCTGGGGATCCCACAGATCCAAGGATGTTGCAGGAGTCTCATGGAGTGACTGTCCCACTGGAGAGTAGCCCTTTTACTCACAGTTGCTCTCCCTCTGGGCCCCACGTCCCCTCTGGCTCAGCAGGCAAATTCAGGCTTGGTACAGCTACTACCCATGGGGACAGACTCTGTGCAGTGACCCTGAGGCAGCAGGAGCAGCAGGCAGCTTGGCACCGCTCACCTACCTGTGGAGGGAGGCAGGGCCCTTGTCCTGCAGAAGGTCAGCAAAGCGAGGCATGGGGGACAGGATGCCACACTCCTCCTCCACGTGGAACTGTGCTGGAGCCAGAGAGCTGCTGGACTCCTCCTCATCGCTGCCGACAGTGAACTGCAGAGACAGCAGTCCCGCCAGCAAGAGCTGGAGCAGGGAGCCTTCACCCCAATCCTTGGCATGCAGATCCTCCCCATGTCACCAACTCCCTGAACAGGCAACATCAACTTGCCTCTCATGCCCCATAGCCTGAGACTGGTCATACTGAGCCCTCATCAACCTATAAACCTTAAGGACATGTTGATCTTTCCCCATGGATCTTATATCCCCAAAATGGTCAAGCATGCCCTCTCCAGCATTCACCCCAAGAAATCATTGTCCCTCAGTGCCCATATCTGCTAGGCAAGGACAAAAACACTTACCACAACACTGCACAGCTACAACTTCTTCCCACTGAGCAACACACTTGTCGGAAACCTCCCTCCACCTCCCCCAGCCTCGAAGCCCCATCCAGGTAGGGATGCACTGGCCTTACCTTTGGTTTGCTTGGGGGCTCCAGCTTAGGGGATGTTACCTTCCCACGAGCTTCGCCCTCAGACTCAGCAGAGATTTCTTTCTCCTGGACCTCCTCTGCCTCAGATTCTCCTTCTTCCTCTTCTTCTTCTTCCTCTTCTTCCTCCTCTTCTCCTCCCTCCTCGTCTTCTTCCTGGATAGTAGGGGTGACCTCCGAGGGGGGTATTGAGGTTTTCTTCTTTTTCCTCCTCCTTTTTTTCCTCCTGCTGGCACGGGGGGGCCTCTTTTGGAACTTGAGGGCAGAAGGGAGGTGAGTGGAAAGGGGATGATGGATGTGGTGCGAGGTTTGGCGGTGGACTGAGAGAGAAAAAGAGAGTCAGGGGCAGGAAGAGGCTGGGAGGAACCTGCCAGGCGCCCCTCCAGGAAACAGCATGGTCTGGAGATCAAGGGCCAGGAAGGGCAAGGAGAGCCACCAGCCCACAGGGACATAGAAAAGCTCTTTCAGTGATGCGGCAGGCTGTGTCCAGCCTGGGGTAGGTGGGGAGACAGCCCTTGTGCAGTGCCAAACCACCCCAACACAGCTCCACAGCCCTGTGGAAGGCAGGACTCCTCTCCCAGTGTTGCCAAAAGCCATTTGCATGGCTGCCCAGAGCTGTGGTGGCCTGCCAGAGGCACATCCCCTTGCATTCTCAAACAGGTGAGATAACTTAGTGGTTAGGGCCATGGCTTAGTAGTGGACGTAGTGCTAGGTTTATGGTTGGACTCAATGATCTCAAAGGTCTTTTCCATCCTAAATGATTCTGTGATGCTATGATTTCTGCACAGGGTTCTTTGAGTTAAATAGATACTATTAAATTGATGTTATTTTTCCCCCAGGCTTTGACAGAAAGTCCTTCCTGATAGATACAGGAAAAACAGACCAAGCCTTTTAGTGCAGATGCAACCTAAGTCCACATTCCAGGTACTGCGAGGGAGTGTGTCCACCAGCCTCTGAAATGCAGATTCAATTAGGAGGCTGTCCTTTAAAAATCAGTGCAAAAAAAACAGGGCAGGAGGACTTTTCTTTAAACTAACCTACAACAAGAAATTCATACAGGCTTGACCTGGATGTCATGGGAATTATAGAGTGAGAAGAAATTAAGGGCATTTCTGAACCTTCAGTCCAAATCAAAGGCAATGCACCAGGCAGGGAACAGGGCAAAGTCAGCATCTCCCCATGAGAGAAAGGAAAGCCACTTCTGCCAGGTCTACCTGCAGGCACAAAGCCTCCCATAGACAGTCTGCAGGATGCACAGATCCTGGGGCTGCACCCGGCTGCACTGAAATCAGGGGGGCACTAGCCACTTGGCAAGGCGGTGTTGCTCGGCAGCTCTTCCTGAGGAATTGTTTTCAGTCTATTTTGATTTGGTTCCTTCCCAGCTTTCCTGTGACATGGCAGCAAAATCTGTTTACACTGAAAACTACCTTCAAAGGACATTTTCAATGGAAGCTGTAACCTTCTCCCTGGGAGAGCCAGGCAGGTTCATTGTTCTGCTGTCATGTTTCCTTTCCTTTGGTTTCTCAAGTCTTTTCTCCCTTGTTTCCCCCCTTGGGAACAGCAGGGATATTTCCCACATCCCCCTAGTTCAGCAGGAGAGGCCTGTGATTAGATTAGAGGAGATTGGGAATGGTCAGACATCTGCAAATTGGAAAGTCTGGGCTCCTTATAAACACTTTTTTCTCAAAAGTGTTCTTTTCTTTGACTTAGCTAGATGTACCCTATTTCACTCACAAGATTTGGCAGAAAGACCCTCCTGTCCTGCTGCTGTACTTCCACAGCACTGCTCTGCATGCCACGGATAGGCCAGGGATAATTTTTTAATGTAAGAAGCAAGGAAGGCCCCAACTATACACACATTGCTCCTTTTACAAGACAAAGCTGCTTTTGGAGGACACAGCCCGTCTTTTCCTTCTGGCTTGTTCACATCAGCCCAAAACAGAAACATTTACATTTACAATCAGAAGAAAACCAAAGCCTTGGGCTGCAGGGAAGGGCAGTGATGCTAAGTGTGTGATCTGGCACAGCAGAGGGAGCACTGTTCTTCACCCCTGCACTCAGCTGTCCTGTGTCAACTGATCACATCTCCACAGAGGTGGGCTGGAGGTGGGAAAAACACACCTCTCCCCAGCACAAAAGGATCCATGCCTCCCTCTTCTTCCTCCCTGTCCTCCTGTGTGTCCAATCCCTGCCCTCCTTCCCAGCTCCGTTCCTTGCACTGCCTGCCTGTATGGAAAGTTACGGTTAAACCAATGTCCCAGATGTGTGATTACACTTCTCGGTGAACTTGATACAAGAGATATGAAAAAGTAATTTGGATAGGGAGCCCAGAAGGAAGAGCCTACATATTTGGAATTCCTGGCTTTGACTAGAGCAGGAAACATTTCTAAGCCTAGAGGGCATTCACTTCCATCCAGTTCTATGAATACAAACTGCATAAAACTTCTGATAACCAGGGTTGACGTAGTCCTAGGCAACAGGAATACATCAGGAGCTCAGAGGAAAACAAGCTTGATTCTGACAAAGGAAGAAGGACTCTCTTATTAAAAAGGGAAAAAAACCCCAAACCAAACAGTACAAATCTCTAGTCAAATTTTCGAAGAAGCTTCTGCCATGCATGCTCAAGCAGACTGCCCACGTCCTCCAAGCCAACCCGCACACCTGTGCGCACAGGCAGAGCTTCTGAGCAGGGCGGTCCTATGGGCACAGGGCAGGAATTCAACCCACAGCAAAGCTATTAGCACCTTGCAGCCATGTGCACGAGTGACTGTGAGCCCAGGTGGGAAGTGTTATTTCAATGGAGCCTTTGCAGAGAAATGACACAGGCAGAAACCAGCAGCTGCGGTGCACCACAGTAATGGACTTCTACCAGCAAACGTTTACAACAGCCATTGGAAATGAGTGGCCAAGCAGAAGACAGGCTGATGATGTACTTGGATAATGTTCCCAAGGTTGTATCCCATCAAAGCCAAGTTGGAAAATAAGCAATATGTGACTGTGTAGAGCCATAGACTGGGAAACTATCCCAACCATTGCTATGTGTCTGCCACACAAACAGGCTGCCGGACACGGGCCTCTTTGTGCTCTTCAGTGCTTTTTCTACAAAGTAACACAACCCTCCTACACCAGGTAATAGTTTACAGTCACTCTTGTGGGTACACTCTCATTTTACAGCCAAGTGAGTTTGGGCAGATGGTTGCCTCCATCATGGAAGAGCATTTAGAGGAATAAATATGCTGCTCGGAGGAACTGAGGTGAGACAGCTATAGCACTTTGAATTCACACTCTATTTTTATTTTGCAGTCCTTTCTTTGATCAGATAAGCCTGATGGTTTCTATTCAGAAATATATAGGCATGTCTGACTGGAGCCATCTGCTCTCAGACTGGGGAGGACAGCCTGGCTTCTGGTCATATTTGGATGTTTCTTTGCAGCCATATGGAAGAAAAATTGTTTTAAACTGGAAATTTCAATATTGGGGAAGCAGTTGCAGAGGTCCCTGAGACTGGGTGATCGAACACCCCGGGCAGTTACGCTGGTGCATGGGCTGTGCAATAGCTACGCCTGTGGAGACAGAGAAAACACGGAACAGACTGGGAACAGGCCGTGGGCACGAGTGCTAAACTGTGTGTACAGAGCACTTTGGGAATGCTCCGGAGGGAGGAAGTGAATAGCAGGCTAATACAATCTGCAGGGTCCCAGCACAAGGCTGCAGAGCACGTGTGGGTTGGCAGTGAGGGTGGGAATGGGTACAACAGTTCAAACCTACATACATTCAAAATCTCTCTCACTGTAGCTGCGACTTTGCTTGTCCAGATTGCTTGATGCTGACTTGCTTATGAGGTCCCCAAATCTCTCGATTGACAAAGTCTTATCCAAGTCCTCATCGTCCTCGGCACCAGGAGAGGCTTTCTCTGCGCGATCTCTGCCCTGCACAGAAACCGCCAGATAAGAATCAAACACGACAGACGCTTACAGCGCTCTGGATCCTCCTGCCCTGCAAACAGTGCTGGCTTGCTAAGGAGGAGCAGGCTCCACATGACAGGGCTGGGGCATAGTTTCTCACATAGAGGCACAGCTCCGCTCAAAACCAAGAGGCAGAACAGATCAGCAAGCTCCAAAGCACACTCTGCAGAGATAACTTCAGAGTTCCTCCACACCTCCCTTGAGCAGCAGGTATCAAGGGCTTATGTCAGTGCATCTTTAGAGAAGATGTGTAGCTTTTGTTTGGCTGGACTTTCTCTGTTTAACTGCTGCCCTCTGGCTTTCCCTTTGCCCAGTCTGCCATCCCTCTCATTCTTAGACCTCCTCTGCGTTTCCCCTTAGAAAACAGCATCCCTGCTTTGGTGAGCTGCCCTTGGAGCACTGACCATCCTGTGCCTTCCCACCTCCCCTTCACATACCTAGGGACTGCTCATTCCCCTTGGATTCCCCTTCAGGCTTCCCTGCCCATTTTCCTCCTGTTTCAGGCTATGGGCACTTCTCTGCTTTTTGCTGGTGGGAACATCCTGAGATGAGCATTACCAGGTGACCCCTGTCCTTTATGTCTCCTGAGCAGTTGCAGCTGGTAAAATTTTCCGTCAATATAGCCGAAATGCCAGCGTGGAGCTGTTGTGGACTCCCGTGTTTCCATGGAAACAGGAGGAGGTCCAACTGTGACAAATCTGTCTGTGCTAGGCGGAAAGAGGGAGCAAGGCAGCTTTAGCCAAGCTGTGCCTCTCCTCGCATCCCTCAGCTGTTCCCAGCTCTGACCTGGGAGCGGCTTTGTATTTGTGGGTGACGCTGCTTCTCTCACCTTAGCACACACAGGTGTTCCAAGCCCAGCCTAAACGGGGACTGTCTATCTACAAGCTGCCCAGCTCCTCCTGCCACTTGCCTACCCCACCTAATGGCATATGAAGGCACAGGGACCCAACAGAGCAACCTCTGGCCTTTTCTGGGCTACAGTTTGCTGTCTGCACAGAGTGGATGCGGGCTTGTGGGCAGCCTTGGGGCACCCTTCATGCAAACCTGTCCCTGGTGAACACAGGCTGTGTTTCCTACTGCAGCACACTGCCAGGACACCAGTCCTGCTCTCATCCTGGTAGGAGCACGGTGCTCAGAGAAGAGATGGCCCCGCTGCTGCTGGATTCCCACCTCACCTGCTGCAGGTCGATGAAGACATCTCCTACGGGAGGGGACTCTCCAGCTGCCATTTTGGTTCAGGACCTAAGGGCCTGGGCAAAATATCAACCCTTCTCTTTCACCGGCAGGCACCCAGCAAACCTGGAGAGTGGCATAACCTGTGGAGAGAGGGCAGGACAAGGGAATGTCGTGGGAGACTGCTGACCACTGCCCTCAACCCCCAGGCTCCTGACCCAGAGAGGTCACTTCACCAGCCCTCGGGGAACCTCCCCAGCATCACTAGGACAGGTGTGTCCCCGGCAGTGTGCTGGGGTGAGTGGCCCAGCCCACACTGCTTTGGCCACCAGCTCCAACAGTTCAGGGATAGATGGGACTCTGTCCTCCTCTGAAAGGTCAGAGGGACTGATGGAGACAGCAGCTACATATAGCTCCTGCATGGGCTGTGCAAGAGAAAGAAAGGCTTCATGTTCAGACATGTCTCCACCAGCACATTTGTGCAAAGCTGTGTGATTGACCACCAGGGAAAAATAAAGTTGGAGAGATCAGTTGCTGCGGGGGGCATGCCAGGAGTGGTCCTGTGGCACCTAGCTTTACTGGGCAGATGCCAAAAAAGGCCAGAAGGAACCTCAGAGCGATCTGTGCAGGCCACAGAGATAGCACAAGGACAAACAGTTCATCATTCAAACACCACACACAAAACAACACAAGTTACAGGCGAAGAGGCCAACGTTCCTGCTGCAGATTGGGGCCCTGTCAGAACCGGCGAGGCCAAGGGACACAGAAAGACCCCGCAGGCAGCCCAAGGGCGTGATCTGCTCAATATGCAACTGCAAGTGAAGAAGGCAATGAGGTGCCATGGTTGACAAGGAACGGGAGAGAAACACACATACAGCTGTATTCATATCATCTACTGCAACAGTGCAAGCTGAGCTCAACATGAGCTGCACCCCAGGAAGAACTGGAGATGACAGAGACTGGCTCTGGAAAGATGCTGACCTCCAAAAACTCATCTGAACTCATACGGAGAAAGAGAGAAGATGTAAGCACATGCACAGTGCTATGGGCACAGGGAGAGGCAAAGTGTCTTCAGCTCACAGCTCAAGAAAAGGGCCATTTGTTAAAACTGCAAAGGTAGAATACAAATGAATTAAAAACTGGCAAAAGAAAACATTTTTTTCAGTGATGTCATCAAGGAGTAAAAAACTGCAAAGTCAGAGGATAGCTTGGCCATCTCTCTGGTAAAAAGTTTTTATAAAACAAGTATTTATGCCAAGGAAAAGTACAAGAAGTTAAACCCATCTTTTAAAACAAGCTATTCTCCAGCTTTGAAAGATTTGGAATAAATATTATAGGTTATGTCCTGGTTACCTGCAGAGGGGTTTCTTACTATGTCATCTGAAGTACCTAGTATGGGACACTGTTCAAGACAGGCCACTAAAATACTAAAACAGATGGCGTAAAGGTGACACCAGTAAGGCCACTTCATCATCCCTTCTATCTTTGAAGATCTCTAGGTGCTACTACAGTCTCTGGTTACTCTGCCTACCTGAAGAGCTTATTCAAACCAAAAATCCCAGGGCCATCTGTAAGGCAAGTTTTTGAGGAGCTAATCTGATCACTGATGAAGCATTCTTCTTTGGTCCATCCTCCTAATTATCAGGAACAAGGTAAAACGTAAGGGAACAAACCCCTGAAACACAGATAGTTGGGCTCTTCAGTAATCCCTCAATAAGACCTGAACAGCTCAAGAGAAATAGGCTGCCAAGACAGACACCTAAACAGCAAATGCAGCATCCAGGTCATAAGCAACAAGGCAGAAAAGAATTAAAACACCTAATCCACTCTGTAGATCTTAAGCTGTAATCTTCAATTTCAAACCCCGTTTTCCAAGAAAAATGGAGCAAAAGGGTTCCAAGAGAGATTTCAGAAAAAAAAAGGAGAAAGATCTGGAAATCATCTGTAGGCAGAGACTGAGTTGCCTTTTAGTAGAAGACATGATAGAGAAAAGGGTAATATATGGCTTTTATTTTCTTTTGCATTTAACTCAAGAAGAGGGTATAATTCCATGAAAACAAACAGCAGCACATTTTAAACTGAAGGCAAGGAACATTCTATTCCAGTGGGAAGACCTGGCAGGGGAACCTCACTCTGCAGGGCCACAGCATCATGTCTGTTAAAGAAAGGACTGAATATTTTTAAGGAACAGAACATTCACAGCTCCAGACTGTCTGCAAAAACGTGATACAAGCACAATTACTTGAGGGAGTAAAAAGATGATGGGGCTTTGGACAACAGCTCCTGTAGAGGCAAAATCCCCAAAAACTAGCAAAATTGTAATTTAACAAAAAAAACCACTAATGCTCAGGTCCACCTCTGTCCCACTGTGCCTCGTGGGGCCTCTGAAGGAAACGAAAAACTATCAGCAGTGGTGTGAAGCAATGTGCTTTGTTTCAGGTCAAGCTCACGTATGTCTGGCTCAGAGGCTCGCAGGGGCACTTGTGCTCTGGGAGGTAGGAAACCCATGCCTGGGAGAATTGCTGGATGCAATGCACTCGGCTGACACCAGCTTTGCAAGATGCTACACTGAGTTTAAAACTATTGCCTGACTGCCTAAATGAAGTTAAAAGGGAGGGAAAATCCAGCACTTAGTCTTTCTTTACCCACGGAATTCAGCATATTCTGAATTCTGCTGAAGCTATGTCATTCTAATGATGCTGCTAAACAACTACAAGCCAGACAGCTGTACTAGAAGTAAGAGAGCCCTGGGGACTTGCTCTTAAATTTCAGAGGGACTGCGAGGTACCCACAGGGTTTCCATCAATGCCCCGCTCGCCACCCGGTGAAAGCAGGATGTGATGTGTGGGCACCCCGAGCCAGAGGGGCTCGGGGCTGAGCTGTCTGGAGGCTCTGCTGCTTTGGGGAGGAGAGAGGTGAGGATGGAAGGCACGTTCTCCGATCCTAACCCTACCAGCTCTGCTGCTTTCTGGAGAATGGAGAGTCCACAGCCTGGGAGCACTGCTTCTTCCCTTTGGTACATTAATTGATGGCTGGCCACTAGAGGCCACTTGCTCCTTACTCCATGCCACCTTTGGAGGAAGGCTGGATGGACACCTAGTCGGATCCTGCTGGGCTTTTCTATTACCCACAACAGATGGAGCTCAGAGAAGAGCAACCAAAAATTGCCAGTGGGCTAGAGGAATTGATTTATAAGGAAAGGTTGGGAGCTAATTTTGTCTAGCACAATATGGGATGACTAAGATGGGGAGGGGACAAACCAGCAGTCTGGAAAGATCTCAAGGGTATAAAACACAACTAAAGATTTTTTTTTTTTTGGTCAGGTAGCCCTTCACAAAGAGACTCAGGAATGGGTTAAAATTTAAAATAGAAACTTCAAACAAATATCAAGGAGAATAGTGCTAATAAGCATCACGAAGTGCCCAGCCTGCTGGTATCACTGCCTGGGCTGCCGTAAGAACACAAGACAAAATGGGAAACTAAAAAACAAACCAACAAACAAACATCATTAAATAAAAGCAAATGACTGATACCTTCATTCCACTGTATCTCCTGGTTATGGGGAGTACATGATTCAGCATTCCTGCTTGAAGTAATTTTCAGTAATAGAAGCATCATGCCAGCAGGCCAGTTTCAAAGGGTGTCCAGAAAAATCCACAGTCTGCCAACCTGTGCACACTCACATATCCCTGCTCTCTCCACAAACACATCAGTAAACAGAACTGGCTCACCTAAATCACCGTACCTTGTACTGACCATCACACTGACCATCCAGGCTTAACAGATGCTGAAGGAAAGCTAGCAGGCATGTCCCTGCAGTTCTGGCAGCTATGGCATCTCCCACATGTTGCTCACAGGGACTCCAGAGGGACCTTCTCTGACCCCCAAAGGCTGCTTCACAGTGCCAATGCAGGAGCTTCCCTGTTTTGCTGTGAAAACCGTACATCTCCAAGGGGCAGAGGCGAGCAGTTCACAGTGCCCCTTTGCAATAAAGGTAAGCCAGTAACACCATAGGCAGCTGTGTGGGCAGGGGGCTGCCCCAGCTCCATGGTCAAGGGGCTGCATGGAGACAGCCATGAGGCCACGTATCCATCTCCTCAGCTCTTCCCTAATCCCTCAGCCATCAGCTGAGTATAATTTAGCTGTGGAGCGTCTAGACTAGGAGTGGATGTTAAGATAGGGAGGGATAAAGCCACAGGGGCAAAGCTGGTTTGAGGACAGACGAAGAGAAGGGACCCAGGCTGACACACGCAGACAGGAAGAGCTCACAGAGAAGGATTAGAGGCCTGGAAAGCTTTTCCTAGGAAGACATACTGATGAGCCTGTTCATGGAGGAGAGGAGCAGGAGGGGTGCTGCTGCATACACCAAAGTATTCGAATCCTGTTCTGACAGTCACAGCTTCAAAGCCAAACAAAACAGGAGTGGGCTGCACAGCCTCTACCTTTTCCTCTGACTTGTCAGAGAAATGGACACACAAAACAGAAAGGCAACACAAAAGACAGTAAACACAAAGTTTCCTGGCATAAATGGTTTAACCTGTGGATCTCTTTACCATATGGCTATGTTGATATTTGCAATATTACACAAGAACTTTAGAAGGTTTAAATATTTCAATGAATCCTTTACTCAACTACCCTGGATGAAACACCACAGCCATTCACTCCTGAAACACTGACTGTTCTATGACTCTACCTCAGAAGCCCGTCAAAGAGGTACCAGACAGGACGGAGCCGATGCAGCTCACAGACACATACACGAACACACGGACCAAAACCCACTCCAGAATGAACTGCCAGCAGCAGTCAGCAACAAGGAGCAATCCCTCCACCGGACATACGGACGGCTCTGACAGACACACGTACAGGCGGGGGAGGGAAGGGACACAGGCAGGCACTGGGGTCGCTGCACCACGTACCGTGCGGTGCCGAGCGCGGGACTGCTCCACGCCGCGTCGCATCCAGCACCGGGCACTGTGCTGCGTGCGGTGCCGTGCCCCGCGCCATGCACCGCCCCGCACCGTGCCATGCCATGCACCATGAACCATGCCCCGCACCGTGCAGCCACCCGCACCGCCCCACGCACCGTGCAGCACCGGAGCGCCCCTCACACGGGGCCGGGGAAAGGCAGCCAGGCGGGGCTGCTGCAGCCGGGGCAGCGCAGCGGCAAGCGCCGGGACCCACCCCCTCCCCGGCCCGTACCTCGCACCGCCGGAGCAGGAGAGCC
>VXAY01005784.1:14523-39617 GCA_013399855.1 Oxyruncus cristatus | reverse complement strand
GGGCGGCGGCGGCACCACCGGCCGGGCCGTGCACCTCCACCTCCGCCGCCTCGGCCTCCCCGCCGCAGATGGCGGCGGCGGAGACGCTGGTGCGCGGCCTGGCGCGGCTGCTGCAGGACGCCGGTGAGTCGCGGCCCCCCGCGCCTTGCTGGGGTCGGGTCGTATCGTTGTCCCCGGTGTGTGGGCACTCACGGCCCGGCCCGGCTTTCCCCTTCCCTGCAGGGGACCTCGTCCTGGACGGCTCCAGCACGCTGACGCTGCTCACCCCCACCCTGCAGCACCTCACGCAGGTCTTCGAGCATCACCTGGGCTCCCGCAACCAGAACCGGGGCTTCGTGGCGCTGCCTTCGCATCCCGCCGAGACTGCCGCCATCCTCCAGGCGCAGTTCCTCTTCGACGTCCTGCAGAAGACTCACTCCCTGAAGGTCCGTGCATGCCGGGGCCGGGGGTGCTGCAGGGCCGGCCGGTGGAGGGGACAGGCACGGCTTCAGAGCGGCCTCCTCTGGTGCCCATTGCCCCCGCCTGGCGTGTGTGCTCAGTGGGTCGGGTGGCTCTCACAGGGCTGTTGCGTGGACTCATAGTTCAGTATGATAGTCTGTATCTACTTCACCTAGGATCAGCCCTGCAGCTCAGTAGAAAGTTTCTTGGAGTTAAAAACAGGGGCGGAAGGAGTTAATTGTGTTCTGACCTTGGTAAAGTGGTGTCATTGTTGGGAAATTATTATTTCCTGACATGCTTGAGCAATTCAGGCACTATCTGGCACTCAGCAGAGCCGAGCGCTCCCTGAATCGTGATTGATCTGCCCAAGGCAGCAGAGCAGAGGGGTTAGTTAGGCAGTGTACACACCTGCTACTCTGAGACCATCTGCTGCTTACTTTGGAGTTTTACGTGCTCCTGCCTGGGCAGTGGTTCTTGTTGATTGGTTTCACAGCATGGGACAATGCTAGTAACTTATCCTCATTAATTTTAACAAGTCTATAATGAAGATAAAAGTACAGCTCTAGGAACTCTTCAGAGAGGTTTTTGAAGGGTGGCATGTGCTACAAGGCTGCACATGATTCTACTTGGCACTGGGGCACTGCTGGGAGGGTAGCAGAGGTGAAATGAGCCTTAAAGGGGAAGGGGAATTAGCAGCTGTTCTTAGGTTCCACAGTGGTGCTCAGGAGGTGTTGGGACTAAGCACTACAATCTGTCATGTCTTTAAAAGTGTTTTCCCTGAGAGACTGGAGAGAATGCTGTTGGGAGGATTTGTAGCAGTGTACTGAGTGTGGAGACTGGGGTGGGGCCCAGAGCCTCTGGAGAAACATGAGTGTCCTGGCAGGAGGAGGCAGGGAGGGACACTGCAATCAGGAGGACATTGTGGTGAGTGCTTGTGTTAACCAAAAAATGGGCTCTTTCTGTATAATAAGCCTGTAAAGAAGGGGAATCTGCTTATTGTTGTCTGGTAACTGATTTACTTGGATATATTAATAATTTATAGCAGCCTGATTGGATTTTTAAGACAGTGGAAGAAGAGGAGATGATCAAGGCACACAGCAAGAATGGCATCTGAAATAAACTTTGCTAAAACTGATCATCAGAGCTTCCCAGCACAAGCTTCCCCTACAGATGCTCTTGATCAACAGGCAGCATTAGTGCTGGCAGGCAGTGGGCAGTGATTCATTACTGCCAGGGCTGTAACTGTGGAAGCATAGTGGTGATGAGGCCTTGGAATATCTGTTCTGCACCTGATGAGTCACTTCTGCGGGAACATGGATGTAACTGGCAGAGATGGTCTCTCTGCTTGTACTTTGCTGTCTACAGTGGAGGTGTTAACTACTTCATTACTGACTTTCAGTAGCAGCCTGAAATATTGTTTATGCATTGTCTGTAGAAAACACAAGAAGGTGGATTAAATAAGCTGCTTTTTGGTTCATGGACGCAACCTGTGTTTGTAGCTTCCCTGTGGTGAAAGGGCCTGTGGCTGCACTACAGAATGCAGAGGAGATTTGCAGGCGCCTCAGTCTCATACTAACAGTGTCTTGGAGACCAGCTCTGTTTTCCATTGTATCTGCTTGTGATTTGCCTTATTTGTCCTCTTATAGTGAAATGCACATGCACACCTCCCACCAGTCTGCTAGTTCAGCTCAGCTGCTTGATAAACATAGCTCCAGCGGTTAGATTTGTCTTTAGTAGGTTTGCTAGTGGTAGCTGATTGAGGAGTCCAGCTGTCAGACCTCCCAGTGGTGCTGAAAGTGGTGAAGCCATGTGGGCAGGGGAGATGAAGAGGAGCTCTGTCGTTTGGCCGACCACGCTTGCTAACTTGCTATTTTCTTTGACCTCTGTCATACTATGGGGCTGGAAGACAGTGTTGCTACCAGCACTGGGGGAGAGCTCGTCAGTGAATACCCAAGCTGGAGGGGGAGCCTGTTCAAAGTGCTGCAGTTGGTGCATCAGGATGGTGGTATTGCAGTAAAAATCAAGCTTGACATGAGACTTCTGTTCTCATTTCTTTAGCTTGTTCATGTTCCAAACTGTGTTTTGCAATCTGCTGTGAAGATCTTCCCTTTCAAGTCTCTCCGGCACCTAGAAGTAAGTATAGGGGACAGGACTGGCTTTGAGTGTTGCTGTTTGGCTTTTCGTGACTAGTTTTGTGGTTGCAGAATGCCTCTACTCCTAAAAATTGGGGAAGATTTTGTGGCTTCCCTGAAAGGCTAAGTCTAAACTCGTGTAACACTTGCTTGGGGTGAAACTTGGATATGAGCAAAGGCTGGAATGTCAGAGAGGGAGGCTGCAGCAGGGAAGTAGGAGAACCCTTGGAGAGCTGAGCTGCTCTTACACTGTAATATTTTGATGTATGTTGTCCTTACTTTCTCATCATTGCTGCAGTTGAGGTCTGTCCCTCCACACTGCCTCCGGGGACTGCGATTTGTCTATTCTCAGCTGGAATCTCTAACGTGTTGCAAATGTATCAGTACACTGGAGGTGAGTGTCGCTACACAGTTCGTGGGGAAAATTGCAAGAGAAAGGCTATCTTGATCCTACAGCCCTTCACACAGGGAAGATATAGGAGACAGTGTTAACCCTTCCATCCATCCATCCATCCATGCATGCATGTTGTATATGCCTTTTTCTCCCTTCCACATTCTGGGGTTCTACTCCTGCCTCAAGCAGTGTTGAAGTATTCCCTGCTTGGGTACACATGTGCTCTGTATTCTTCTTCTTAGCTTCTTGAGAATTTCTGGCTCCAGACAATGTTCATGTCAGCTAGGTCTGGCAGCTCTGTGTATCTGGCCATTTCCACCTTCAAGGCCTGCAGCTGGTCAAGGTTTATTTCTTTGGACCTCAGCAGCCTTAAATTAGAGCTGATTATCAGAGGAAATGCTGTGCTCTGGTGCCTTATCTGCACTGCTGCCCAGCAGATTTCTGAGACGTGAAGGCAAGCTCCAACCATGGAGAACTGAGTGGCGTGGGCTGTGCTTGCTGTGGGGCTCTGGGTTCCTGTCTGGGGCACAGAAGCAGCTGCCTGCTGGGGAACAGGGGCTGCTGATAGGGATTACTTTGAGAGCACTTTTTGTCTGTCAGAACACGTGTTCAACTTGCTTTTGCTTTGATGGAGGTCTGAAAAAGGTTTTGTTAGCATGAATCTTTGTGCTTAGTGTTCCAACCCTAAGAATTCTAATAAGTTAGGTTAACTATTGGCACTTTAGTGTAGGAAACAAAAGCCTCTCCCCTTCTTTCTAAATATCTATCCATGGGATTCTCACCACCTCCAAATACTTGATTTAGTGACGTAAAACTCATTACCTCTGTAACCAAGGCAAGGTCTGTAAAACACAGGATGTCAGCCTTGTTCTGGACTGACTGTTCTTCTGTGTTCCTCTGCTGTTACTGTAACAGCTAGTACTCACCAAGGAATGGCTCCTCTCTTCTTCCTAGGAAATCATTTCAGCTTGTGGTGGAGATCTGAGCTGTGCTCTCCCATGGTTGGAATTGCAGACTGTGAACTTCAGCTATAACTCAATCACTGCCTTGGATGACTCACTGGTGAGTGGGGGCATCCTTCCTGCGTGACTGAGGGGAAGAAAGGGGATGATCACAGCCAAGAGCTGGGCCTGCCGTTACTGATGCTGCTAGGTCTGGGTGGGAGGAAGTGAGCAGTGTTAATTTTGCTGGCCTCTCCCAGCAGGGCAGGCTTTTCATGCTGCAATGGAGACATTTGTAGGATCTGATCTAGATCTAACCCTAATCTTTTTGTCCTTCAGCAATTACTAAATGCTCTGAGGGTCTTGGATTTGAGTCACAACAAGATCCAAGATTGTGAGCACTATTTAACGGTGAGTGTCTTTTGGTAGTTCAGTCCATGTCCAGTCCTTTCCTGTGCTCCATTGAAGTTGATGAGGAAGGAGAAAGCTGCTCCTAGCAAATTTTGTAAAGCAGTGAGATCATGCTGAGTGTCCCTAGACAAACCGCTCTCAATGTGAACATCAAAGTCTTTCTGCAGAAAGAGTCTTAAGAAAATCACTTGTTGACCTTGTTGGGATGGAAAAAATGGTAGAAGCTAGTGCCCTGTCTTGAATTCAGGATCAGCCTTTGAGCTGGGTTCCCAACTGATTTGGTGCTGCTCTTCTCTCTGAACAGACCCTTACAGAACTCGAGTACCTCAATCTGGCTTATAACTTCCTGTCCAAGGTGCCAAACCTTGGCATCTTCAGCCGATCGAAGTTGGTGACTCTGATCCTGCGCAACAATGAGCTTGACAGCATTAATGGTGAGCCTACAAGGGAGGAGTGTTTCTGAGCTTGAGGCCTTTCTGTCTTCCTTGAGAAGGGACAGAACTTGAAATCTTGGGCACAACTATTTTTACTAGGGTTCAATTTTGGATGAGAGGGATAGGTGGGAGGTTTCTAAGTTATATCTTCTAGCATGCTGATGGTTTCTTGCTTTGTTCACAGGGGTGGAGCAGCTTGTGAATCTGCAGCACCTGGATGTGGCCTATAACCTGTTGCTGGAACATGCCCACTTGGCACCATTGTCCACTCTGCATTATTTAAAAAAAGTAAGCATAAAGCCTGATGGGTTGGTAGATTAGAGATTTCATGGTCAGTGTGTGCAAGATGGAGACTTTGTGGTAAGAAGAAAGTTATGAAAGATAGTTCAACTCTTGAGCATTTAATTTTAATGTGTGAAACTGATGGGGAAGCATTAGATAGATACCTGTATTTCAGCCTTCATTTTTGGTGACCCCTGCTCAAGCTTTTTCCATATATTCATCCCCACTTCCTTGCTCCTTTCTGATTTTAACACTTAAGTTCAGTGAAGATCCTCCCATAATCCTGTTGCGAATTTGTATGTTCAGAGAAGTCTGAAGGAGGATCACTGCAGTCACTATAGTGCTTGTGAAAGAAGATCATAGAATCAGAAGGCAGTTTCTGTTGGTAGGACCTTAAAGGTCTAGTTCCATCCTCCCTGCCATGCACAGGTACACCTCCCACTGGACCTGGTTGCTCGAAGTCCCATGCAACTTGGTCTTGAACACTTTCAGGGATGGGGCATCCACAGCTTCTCTGGGCCTGCAAAGGACTGTTCTCTCTACACTTCTCAGAGTCAGTACAGAAAAACTCATAATGATTTAGGGGCATAAGTAGGAAGTTCTTTAATCTCCTTTTCTATTTGCTGAACTAATTTCAAGAAGCGTTGTAAAAGCTTAGTCCTCTCCTGGCCTGATTACTGTCCCACTGCAAGGATATTTCCCGCAGCAGAGAGAAAGACTGAAGCCTGCAGGCAGAACAGATTGGGGTATAGAATATTGCTTCTAATAACAATTTGTCTATTTCCATCACCCAGCTGCATTTAGAGGGAAACCCAATATGGTTCCATCAAAATCACCGATCTGCAACCATTGTGCATCTGTCTCCCAGGGCAGCCTCCTCCAATGTGAGTATTAGCCACGTGCCTTCTGCCTCCGCTGTTGAAGGTGTAAGGTGTTCTGACACTCAGGGGCAAATGTGGGAAAAGAAACTTGTGAATTTATTCCAGTGGTGTAACAGTGGTGATTGTTTTGTGGTTGCTTTTTTTTTTTTCAATGTAGAGTAGTTTTTCCTTTAATTTTTATGTGTTGTGCTGGCCAGGGCAGACTTGAATACTGATCTCAAGTTTGCAAGACCTCAGATCTTAGTACGTCTTCACTTCACATATGTCTACGTCTCCACTGACTGATAGTTTCAAAACTTTACTCTCTTCCTGCTACATAGTAACTGTGTAGCTGGACTGTGCAAAGAAGGAACACACAGTTTTGGCCCACTTTAACTAAGTATGTACTGCCACTGCCACAGCCACCTCTTTCTTTCTCCCCATCACTCTGCTCTCAGCTGGGTGTCATCACTGTTCCCTTGCACTCCAGTGCTTAGGTCAGTTTTTGGTAATCTCATTTCGAATAAAGAAGCCAGCAAAGCCAGCGTTCTGGCAATTTAACAAAGTAAACTTACTTGCTAAGGGTCAGAGGTGTTCCAGAGCTGGTCTTGCCCAAATGGCAAATGGCTGCATTCAGTGTCTTCAAACTGCATCTTGGAAAAAGCTTTCACTGAGCTCAAGTTACTGGAAGCTGGGTGGATTCAGGCTAGAAGTGGGGTACAAGCTTTGAGGTGAAAGTGAGTGCCCTTCAAAACAATTTGAGTTGTTGCGGAATAATCTATTGTAGCTCTTCTGTGAACTGTCTTGGATATGTTTTAAAAGTCATAAAGTTTGTAAACAGGAAGACCTCAATGGTCCCTTCTGGCCTTGTATGCAATTAGGTCAGGTGGCTACAATTAAAGGAGTGATGGATAGGCAGGAACAGGGTTGTCTCTTTGCAGTTTTATGCCAGGGATCCCAACCCTAGGGTGGCCTGAAGGGGAGTAGGAGTCAGCAGAAGTTGTCCTGAGTATGTGCCAGCCAAATGGAATCTGACTGCAAATGGGTCTCTAATTACAGTTCTTCTTGGATGGGGAGCCACTCTCTTCCTCAGACCTAATGGTAAGTATAATTGTTAAAACTGATCTTACTGGCTTTGGTACTGGGAACTCTTGATAGGTTTTTGCATTGTCACGTGTCCCATTAAATCTATATGGGCTGCCATGACTTTGTCATAGCTCATTTTGTCTCTGTCCATGCTGATTCCTAGTAATTGTTGGAACTGGCCAGTGAAACTTATTCTGGCTAATGTAGCCTTGCAGGACTTGGAACCTTGCTTGTTTCCTCTTCAGGTGCTGTCTGGTACTAGACACTTGAACTACCTGTCTGCAAAACAAACTGTTATCAGTTTCCCATCTGCTTTAAGGAAGGCAGAGAGTTAAATCAGTTAAATCAGAGTGGTTGTGATAAACAAGCCAGTCAACCAGGCAGGATCTATTGTCACTACTTTGACTGAGATGGTGAAAGTTGGGGGTGAGGGGCAGGGAAGTTATCAGCCTGAGTTGTGGCTTCATTACCTTGTCTGCCCTTTGCACTCAGACAGCAATGGTCTCTTCTTCTTACTTCAGCAACTTCCAAGACTTGTGCAAAGTGTGTCACAGTCCATCCACACTTCTACCTCAGAGAAGACCGCACTGGACCGCAGTGCTCTGGAGAGTTCATGTGCTGCAGACTTCAGTGACAGTCAGTCCCCAGCAGAGAATGTGGCTGTCAGGCTCCCTCGGAAGAAAAGCAAGGTCTGGGAACTTCCCAACCATGTAGCTGGAATGTTGCATGAAGGGGCTGCCTTGATGTGAAAGCCTCATGCAGTGGGATATGGTCTGGTACTGACTATGTGGTTAGTGAGCCTCTGCACTGCTGTGTCTTAGGAACAGGCTGGACTTAACATCAGTCTTGATATACCATGTAAAATGTTTCATGGTGTGCTTCTACACTGTAACTTCTATAAACCCTTCAGTTTGGCAGAGCCCCTCATCAGATGCTGTTTTGGTTGTTCTGATCCCTCCCAACTATTCTTACCTTGTTTTTTCCAGGGAAAAATCAAAGTGCGCAGAGCGAGTATTTCAGAGCCGAGTGACACAGAACATGAGCCCCAGGCATTACCTCTCTCTGCTGGTGAGGCTTGTCTTCTTCCTTAGTAACATAGCAGCTGAACTGCCCACAGTAAGAGGAGTATTCTGGCCTGGTAACTATTTTCATGCTTCCCAAGTTTTCTGTCTGCAGGCCTGGTCCTACAGCATCAGAAGGAGATGAAGCGCTTGGCCAGCTTCAGAGATCGCTTTGGTGCTGACTGGCTGCAGTACAAGAGACACCTGGAGGAGCACGACCAAGTACCTGTCATCTCCCGTAGCCGTTCTGCAGATGAGATTGCAGGCAGACCTGCTGCAATGGACTTGCAGAGTGAGAGCTCTGACCCAGAGCAAGGAAAACCCCAGGTAGCCCAGGAAGAATCCTTTCCTCCTTTGAATGACACTGAGAAGGAGGAAGAGCCTGAAGTACAGCTGGATGAGCCTGAGGAAGGAGAACAGAGGGGAGAGGAGGAGGCAGATGAGCTAATGCTAGGGGAGGAAGAAGAGGAGAAGCCCGAAGGTAAATGGGCCCTTTCACTGCTGTGTTTGAGGTTTTGGGTGACGATAGAATAGATGAATCAAATGTGATATCTCTGAAGCTTTATCATGCTGCCCACTATTGTGGGAATTCTAAGGACCTGGGCCAGTGGGCCTGAAGGCTTGCTGCTTGTACTGACCTGTACTGTGTCTTGTTTGGCAGTGGACCTGTGCCAGCCAGTGCTGGTGAGCCAAATAGAAGGTGAAGGGGACCCAGAGCCAGACTGGATCTTCCTGCGAGTCACAGCTAAGCATGTGATTGAGGTGGAACTGAAGGCTGCCAGAGTCCTCCACAAGCTGGAGCTGAAATGCCTACAGAATGTGGAGACCTCTGAGTTGAGCTGGAAGAGAATGGTGAGTTATGCCTCTGTGTGAGCCTTTGTCATCTTACTCACTGTGTGGGCCAGAATTCTGTAATTGGGCTTCTCAGAGAATCCTGCAGGTCTTTTCCTAGCTCCTGCAAAGCCTGATTGAAAAAGCATCTCTTCCACCCAATGCATGTATATCTAACAGCATCTGTATTGCTTGAAGTACCTGCAATAATGTGGCAGAAGCCAGCTTCAAATCTATTCCAAAGCTGAAATTAAAAGACAATGGCTGAACTTGTTCCAGTGTGCAGGAATGAGAGACTTCTCGAGAGGACTTAAATGAAATGGAGACCTCCTTCCTGTCCATTCCTTGCTGGGATATCACCCTGTCCTTGGAGGACTGTTTGTGGATAGCACAGTTTCTAGTGCAGCACTGAGCTGACTCTGATGTTAGAAAACTCTTGGTAGCTCAGTGGGCAGTTTGCCATGTGCTCTAGGTGCACACTTTAGCACTACCAGCCCTGTTTGGCTTTTGTGGTTCTTTAGAAAGGGAGTTTGGAAATGTCTTTGTCCTTGTGGTAGGATTTTAACATTGTCTGTGCACAAACATGTTCACAAGTTTCTCCAATGCTGTTTTCTGTAAAAGCTCCAACTCATTTTTAAATCCTGCCCTTATGCCTTTTTGAATGTTTGTGGCTTGATATTATTCTGAAATACCTTCTTGAAAAGCTGTTTTGTTTGAATGTTTTGTTCTAGGCCTCAAAAGTTACTTTTGTAAGTTTCTAGCACTTGTGCAGTTTTTCAAGCACTCAACACAAGTGTTGTCAGCACTTGTTTGCTTTATATTTGTTTATTTTTGTTTATGCCCATTTTACCAGACTCCCAAATGCTATCAGCTGTGGAAGGCTGCTCAGGGCTCACTAAATTAAGTACTTATATGGCCACGTTTCAGCTGGTTGCAAACAAATGTAGTCTGTATACTGAAAGCTGCTCCCTCTTCCTAAAACGGGTGTTTTCTGTCTCCTGTAGGACCTGGAGCGAGTTTTCCCTGTCCTCACGTTGCACTTCAGCTACATTCGGAAGGACCGGCAGAAGCGCAAATATGTGGTGCTTGATGACTGCCCGGAGCAGTGTCTACAGGTGGGGGAGGCTGGGAAGGGGGGCAGTGTTACTGCAGGACACTGGGATTCTTCCAGCCAGCAAAGGGCTGCTGTTCTCAGAAGACATGAGCACCTGCTGCCCATGTCTGGCTTGTTGGGATTTCTTCTGCTGCACAGATGACCTGTGGAGGGCCCTGTGCACATGGCCATGGGCAGTGAAGCTCCTGCAGCATAAAGGGTGCTCTCAAGGGGAAAGTCTTGCAGCTTTCTCTCTCTTGGGTTGAAAAGTTTGGAGTCAAGCTAGTGATCCTTATGCGTTGTGCATGTGCAACATAATGTTTCCTGTGTTCTGAGTGATGTGCCAGCCTGTACTTACCCCTTTAGACAGTGAGAGTGTCAGTGCTATGGCAGCTATGGTACACAGCTGCTGTAGGGACTCTGGCCTCTAATCCAAGCATTTTTCTTGAGATACTGTTCAAGTACATTTAAACAAGTTGTTAAAGAGAAGATACAAATGGATGGGACCTTTGAGACCAGAGTTCCAGAGGGAGCCTGTCAGTATGTAGATTCAAGGCACAGACCTACAAAAACTGGTTCTCTTGGTCTTCTGCAGTGAAGCTCCGTGCCGTTGGCAAGTCTTGCACACCTGGGAAAGTCCCTGTACCCCTTGCACTCTGAAATGCTGTAGTGAGGCATGTGAGGAAACTTACTGGTGTCAGAAGCTTGCTTTTATTAGGACAATCATAACTGCCTACTAATACTCTTTTCCCTGTGCTGCTACTTTTAGAATGTCCTTGAAGTGTTGTCCCCAGCTGTTGAGGAGAATCGGCGAAATCAGGACCAGGAGAAGGGATCAACAAAGTTCCAGTGCCTGAAATGCAAGCAGGAGTTTTCACAGTCCCTGGCTCACTGGCATCAAGGTTCCTATCCTTCAGAGGTTGGAGACACCAAAATCCTGGAGCCCCTAGTTGCCTCAAATCAAGGTAGGATTTAGTGTCCAGGAGAAGGATGCTTGGTAATGCTCAGGCAGACTTCAAGAGTGGCAGCTGTGGTGCAGAGCATGGAATGCATAGAAGAAGGTGATGCCTTGGCTGTACTGGAATTAAAGTCTGTTGTGGGATGTACTCTTATTTGGCCTACTTGGACTGGGAAGAGCCTGCCTTGTTTTCCTAGCCACTGGTTTAAGGTTCGGCAAACAGCACTTCTGTTCTGGGGGCCTGAGGTCTGGGGGAGCCTAGAGGTGCTGGAAACTGGAGTCTGAGAGGGGACTTAAAGGTCACGTAGTCAGTTCTACCACAGAGACTTATTTGTTCTAAAGGCCTTTTGCTAACAGAAGCTTCCAGGGAATATGCTCCAGTCCTTCAGGTAAAACTTTGGCTAACCCTAACTTAAATCTTCCTGGCTGTGAACTGTAAACCTATTCTTGCTACTGTTTTGGGGAGCAGGTTGCTCCTTTCTTTGTAATTGAGGGCCACTGTTCTCCCCCCGCAACTTGTCCTGTTTTCTGTCCTCTAGACTAAATAAGCTCAACTCTCTAGATAATTTGCTTGTCATTCGTATCTCATTCATGCAGTTTCTTACTGGTCTCCTTTGTACTCTTTCCCATTTGTCCACATTTTTCTTTGGGTGTTTAAAACTAGATGTGATATTTTGGCTAAGACTTGGCTGGTGCTGAATAGACATCTTCTGACTGCTGAGTTTTTCAACGCTCACTTCATATTTGAAGTGGGGAGTGCCCAGCCTTGGCTGCAAGATGCTGTTTGACAAAGTATCTTGGGATTGAAGTACTGCAGTGAAGGCAGAAGTGCTCTCCTGGCTGCAGCACTTTCCTCTCCCAGGGACACTTTCCTCTCTTTGCCAGGGAGTCCCATGATTCAGCTGGGAGTCTGTTCTGGTGTGGGTGAAGGGAGCATCAGGAATCAGGGTCAGGAGGGATGAGGATAGCTGGGGATGGGACATAGCCTGCTTGTGATATGGTTGACTGGAGGATAAACCAAACCATGGACGGAGGTGCCTAAGGAAGGTTGGATTGACTGGTCACAAGCTTGGGCTTCAAAGGTTATGTGAGCTCTTGTGGATGTGGAGGAAAGTCATGAGCCAAAGCCCTGATGTAATTTTGGTTGCAACCACAGCACACACTGGTCACCCTAAATTTCAGTAGAACTATTTTATGTGGATGTTGGCACTGATCCAGAATTTTACTGCAAGGGGAGGTATGTAGGATATGATTCTGAACAAAGTTGCTCAACAAGCTGCTCAAGTTAGACTGTAACTATTGTCTACTTTGAAAGGGAGGGCTTGTGGTTTGAAGAGGAGGGGGGGAAGTAAAATCTTGCAGGGGGAAGCTGCTCTGGCTTTTCTTTATCCCTGACAAAATGTTCCGCAGATCCTGCAGCAGCTGGTGAGCCCATAGCCTGTCCCTGTTGTTCCAGTGACCATGTGGTCATTCTGCCTTCGGAGGTGTGCTCCAGCACACCTGTGCTGCCTGGTGCCGATAGCACGAGTGAGGACCTGTCAGACTCTGTACTGGAGAGAGGCAGCCAGCAGGAGGGCCCAGAGGAAACACCTGTCCTGGCCAGCGAGAGTGGGAAGTTCTATATCGGCGGGGAGGACAGCTCGGAGGTGGATACCACCAACAGCACCAGGACCCCGGAGCTGAGCAGTGAGCCCGACGGCGCTCTTCATTCCAACTCCCGTGGCTCAGATGGGGGCTGCGGGAAGGAGCTGGGCATGAAGAGCCAGTACTTGTCCCTCAGCCACACAGACACCAATGGGGGCAGCTTGATGGGAAGCTACCATTACAGTGTTTCTCGGGGGCCCACACCTTCCCAGCTCTCTTTGAACTCCGAGTCTGAGGAAACATGGAATCTCAGTCCCTGTGAGTATGTAGGATCTGTCCAGAGTTTGGGTGTGTGGACAGCTTATTCACTGGGCTTTATCAGTGGTGCTTGTTGTGTACACTGCCTCCTGTTTAATGGAGAGGAGGACATCAAGTATGAGCAGCTGTAACCATATGGTTCTTGAGAGCAGAGTTTTGTGTTCTCCTCTGCTAAATCCTCATGCCTGAAGGTAGGGAAAAGTGAGTCAGCTCCTAATCACTGTTATTGCTTACACTCTGAGTAATAGGGTCTTGTTCTGGAAGCTGCTCTGCTCAGTTTCGAACATGCTGGGTTCCTGTGGCACTGGGTAGCTGCCAGTTGGAGCATTACCTTTGGACAATAGTATGCACAATTTCTCTGTATTTTTTCTCTGGCTTAAGTGAAGTGTGAGGCTGGTGTGTAAGTAGGAGGCTCTAGTTAGTGGACCTACAGTTGCTTGTGCTTTCCTCACTTTTTTGTGAGCTTCAGATGACAAAGCCTGTCCAAGAGACTGCGTGCTGGCTGTGTCAGAGCTGTCATGCAAGACAGCAGTTACTAGGAGGTCCACAAATGATTTTTGTGAAGGACCTTAGATTTCTGATGTAGCAGACTGCTTTTGCCTGGGCATCAGCTTGTGATTTACAGAATAACAAGTTAGAAAGGAGCTGTAGAGCTTATCTGGTCCAGCCCACTAAGTCACTCTACTGCAACTGAGTCTAGTTCTGATTTGCAAACCCATCAGCTTCATGATCTGTAGAGGTCTCCCACAGCCCTTCAAGACTGCTGTGCCTCTGAAGAGGAGCTGATGAGAAACACAGCTTAGGATTGCTATATTCAGTCTTGTATACTTGAAGTGTGAGAAATAAAGCAGCCTCTTCTTTTGGGTCAAATTGGCAAGGTCTCAATTTAAAACAGTCTATGAAAAAGCTCCTGCTGAGGAGAAGTTGATTAGTGTAGTGTGCCTGGTGGAGAACAGGCTCCGCTGGGAAGGGTGTACTCTCAGACAGTATTGTGGCTGTTGTATAAATTATTTTGTCATACAATTGCATGACAAACCTAATTATGTTCTTTAGCAGTTTTATTGGTGTCTTCCTCAGGCCCCTTTAACCTTGCCGTGATCAAAGTCAGAGTTAAAAAGTTGACCTGAACTGACACCAGCTGAAATGAGAAATATTTTCTGGCTTTGTGATAAAGAATTGCCCTCCTGCCAAGTCTGGCAGCAAAGCAGTATCCTCCTGTAACTGGACAGCTGAACATAGTTTGAAGCTGGCTTAGATCAAAACTTTATTTAGCTCAAAAAATGCAAGTGTCGGAGTGATCAAGTCCCCTCGTATCTCCGCGTGGAGACTTGTGTCCTGTAAGGCCGTGGGTTCTGCCCTTTGTCTTGAGGAGAGATTTCATGGAAGCAGCTGTGCAGAGGGGGTGACACACTCTATGTTGGTGCCAGTCCACGTGCCAGGGCAGCACCTGGGCCGTGGACAGAGTGTCAGTGCTGCCCTTTGCTCTCCTCAGCTGTAAACGGTGTCTTGAACACGAGGGACTTCCATTCAGTGGATCATCGCCTGAAGCTGTACCTGGATATGGAAGTTTTTGAGGAGAATGCTGAGGAGTTCCAGTGCTTCCTCAAGGTGAGCTCCCGCAGCACCACTCCAACAGCTCTTCAGCTGTCCCTCTTGCCACCCTGGAAGTTCTTCATTGGGGTGGCATCCCAGAGACTGGGGGGTGTGAAGTGAGCTGAAGTGTCTTTGAGTCTGTCCTTTTCATGGGTGAACTGGCAAGGGGCAGGCCAAGGCTATGACCCACCCTCTGTGTGCTCTAGGTGGTCATGGTGAAGTTTGGCCGGCAAGGAGAGTTCCTTTCAATCCTGGTTGCTTCTGATCTCAAGATTTATGTGCTGGAAGTCATCGGGGCTATCAGGTGAGGACCCTGAGCAAGTCTGTGAGAGCTGGGTAGTGCCAGCCTGTGTTAGCCTATGCTAACCTTACCCTGGAGGAGTGTGGTGACATGCAGAGGCTCTTCTGGCAAACCCCCCTGTTGCAGTCCAATGTGGGAAAGGAAATGGGGCAGCCTGCTGCAGCTGAGGACTGTGCTCTGTGATTAGGGGACAACCTGCAGACTGGCTGAAGAAGAGTGACTCTCACTACCTGTCTGATATTGCCCATCTGGAAGTGGGACTGTGCCATCAGAGCTTGCGAATGGAGTTTGAGAATCCAAAAGCCTCCTACAATCTCCTGATCCGGAGCCAAAGCTGCTGTGACCAGTTCCTGCAGACCCTGACAAGTAAGAGTAGAGCTGTAGAGGGGTTGGGGAGAGGATCTGAAAGATTTGCTCTTGGGGAGCTATCAGGAGAGCTATTATTGGATATATGATGGAAATTTGCTTCTGGCCAGCTCAGAAAAAGAGCTGTGGGAGAGCCCTACTGGCATCATACCTTCCAGTGCCTCTCTAAAGACTAGAGAACTGTTATGTACTAGTCTTGGGTTTGCAATAAAAGATATCTGCCTTCTCCCCCTCTTTAGATCTCATGCAAGAACTGCCTGCTAAGCACAGGAGTAAGGTGAAGGAAATCCCCACTGTGGAAATGAATCCACAACACTGGCTATGGTAAGAACAGCCTGTGAGAGGTTGGGATTTGAGATAGAAGGGGATGTCTGCTTGTCCAGCAGGCCCTGGCAAGCATGGTGCTGGAAACAGGGTAGCAGAGAGGAGGAGGCACCCCTGGAGTGGCAGCCAGGCCTATGTTACAGGTTTAATGCAGATGTCTCGGGTGCCTGCTGTGCAGGGAGTGAACAAAGGGGTGTCATGGACTGAGCCAGGCAGGGCAATTTCAGCTTTCCTGCAGGAGAGAAAAAGGGGGACGCATAGGGCTGCCTTCTCACCTGCAAGAAGCATTTCACTCCTAGCTGGCAAGGTGGTAGTCAGAGAACCAGGAGAGAGAGGACTTCTGCAACATCTGGAATAGATGGGTCCTTTCCTTTCCCCAAAGGGGCAGTGAACAGTAGCTAGTTCTCAGCGAATCTAGACTAGAAACAGAGTGCTTCCTTGATTCACCTGCTGTTGTATCTCTCCAGGCCTCTGCTGGATTCCAAGACCACAGATTCTGCAGCTGCAGATGACACTCGTTTCTTCTACCTTCTGGCCTACCTGATCCAAGGTACAGGAGATCTTGGTGGCCAGGTGTCCCATACCTTGTGCTATCTGCTTACATGCTTGTGTTTTTAGTGTGCAGTCTGTGGGAAAAGAGCTGGGCCATTCATCCAGCAGTGAGATGGGGTGGAGGCATGGGTGAGGGCTCTTTTTTAGTGTTGGGATGTGTAGAATAGCAGCATATTTCTGTTCATCCAGTGAGTTTACCAGCCCTTTTTACATCAAAGTCTAGGCTCTAGGGAGCAGTTGGTCTTGTGCACCAAGTTTGGTGACAACTCAGAATGGTTTCTGGGAAGCTAGTGATTATCTGAGGGCTGGATCATTGCCCTGATCTGAGACAAAGAGGAGGGGTCACAAACAACATTTGCTTTGTGTGACTTGCTGAAAGGCTCCTTTGTTTGGGAAAACAGAAGTAGGTGTTCAGAACCTGAGGAGCAGCCTGCTGGAGCCCATCAAGTTCTGTTGCAGGACTTGCTGAGGGACAAATATGTTAAAATTGGGATTTGAGTCTTCAGTGAACAATTCCAGTGTCATCTTAACTTGGGACACTGAAAAAAGCAACCTAACTCCTAATCACATTCTGACCAGTTGATTGCTGCTTTTGTACCCCTGGTCACCACTGGCCATTGGGGAGGTATGAGAGAATGAGCATCAGAAGGAATCTGAGAAGTACATTTATTGGTCTCCTTGAGCTGAACAAATAGTCTGTGGGAAGGAGAGCTTAAAGTGTGTTTTTCTTAACTCTACAGTTTTCTCCTCTTTTAGAGTATGATGCCCAAAACTGGACACAGTTCCAGCTGAGATCTCATTGCCAAGTAGACAGGTTTAATTAAACATCCCATTTCTGATATTCCTACTAATTCCCAAGAGTGAGATGTGATGAGAAAGACAACATGTTGCTGCATCAGCTCAGCCAGTTCTGTTAGTGGTTCCCTATTTCTGTGCATCTAACTTATTCCCAAGTTCTAGTGCTTTTAATTTGCATCCAATGAAATCAACTGGATTATATTTATGTTCCCTTAAGTTTATCAAAACTGCTTTACTTCCTGCCAATACTTACGACACATCCCAGCTTGGTATTAAACTTTATGTGCTCTCTGTTCCATTTGTCAGATATCTGCAGCTAGATGTATTCAGGCCAAAAAAGGCAGCCTTTGAGCTGCAGCTGCTGACTTCTAACTAAGGATTAGTAAAGTGCTGTTTAAGAGGTCAAAGGACTCAAGTGGCTTTTCCTGCCTCACTTGAGGACATGGACTGGACAAGGACTGGACAAGGCTTGCTGGGCAGTGGTCTTTCATATGCATGCTCCTGCAACAAGTTTGGATAAGCTGGTCAAGCCCAGCCACATTTCACTACCCTGCTCCCCTCTTCAGTCAGCAAGCTGGATCAGGCTGTTCACCCAAGTTACTACTGTTAGAAAGCATTTCCCTAGGGGAGGAACAGAAAGCTAAGCTGATTCTGTGGTGACTCAGGCTCTCAGCAAAGCCTCTCCTATTCCCTCATATCCTTTTAGGGGCATCTGCTTTCCCTGTGACCCTGCTGGGCACCCGAAGCATGCTGTTTCTGCTGGAGGAGAATCACCAGTGGCAGGTGCTGCCCTCCTTGGATGAAGACCATGAGGCAGAAACGCCTCCTAGGAGCAGCATCCAGTTGAAAGAGAAGCAGCCAATCACCAGTATTAGCAATGTCATAACCTATCGCCTCTGTCCTTGTGACATCAAGCTGATGCTTTATGATGAGGTAACCAGGAGGTGGTCATGAGGTCAAGATGCTGGAGGCTGATTGTGCTCAGATCCTGTTCCTGCAAGAGTGTCTTGGGGCTGTCATCTCCTGTTCTAACCTAGGGCCTTGCACCCCAGAGGCAGGGAAGCACAGTGGAAAGTCATGTGGGGACACTCCACTGCCAGCAACAGAGAGGGAGGAAGAGGTCACAGAGGAATTGGGAGGAGCTGGCAGCTGTGCTGGGGGATAGTGGCTCAGGGCTGATCCGTGCCTTTCAGGCCAGTCTGCTCATTAGCCTCCCTGTCTTTCCTCCCTCCCAGGTACTGAAGGTGGAGAGCACTTGGCACATTCGCACAGAGTGCCCTGAGCTCCTGGTAGAACTGGTGGAGTGGATCCGTGGTCCCTGGGAGGAGATGTTCTCAATCGAGCTACGGAGGGCTGTGTACGAGGCACTGGAGTGAGCTTGCTGGCTGCAGGCAGGCGGGGCTTGGAGTCAAGAGTACTGCTGTGCTGGCAGTGGTGCACAAGGGTCTCCCGCTCCCATCTGACCTTGCTGTTCTGTGGCCTCTGCTTTCTACTCTGCTCTTGCCCCTGGCCCTTTTTGGTGAGGAAGAGAGGAGCGCACGATGGTTCAAACTGCACAGTCATTTGTTTGCACTGGACTGGCCATGGAAGGATAAGGTGGAGGGTGTTGCCTGTAGTAGTGCATAAGCTACCCAAAGGCAGTTGGGCACTGTGGTCTTTCTAGGAGGTATATTTGCTGCCTTCCTAGCTGTCTCAGGACAGCTACCATTATCTGCTGATAAATTTTTTTCCTCTTCCTCCTTCTTGTCCACGGTTTCCCTACAGCTGTCTGCTTCCAACAGGAGCCTGATCGCACAAGGTGATGAAACATATTGTACACAAACCCACAGAGAGCCCTTACCTGTCTGCCTGGTGGGGCACAGCTCAGTCTGCTGCTGTAGTCGTTCACTGTCACTGGGGAGGAAGGAGCTTTGAGGTTCTCAGCACAGAAATATGTTGCTCATTGCTTAAGGGTCAGGACCTTGGTGGGCACCAGCAGGTAAAAGCGAGGCTTAGGCTTTTTCTGAGCAGTCCAAAAGAAAGAGTCTATTTTAACATGAGTTTTACTATTTTCTATTGTAATAAAAGCTTATATTTATTGAATTGTCATGTTTTCCTTGTTTCATCCTCCTGCAGTGCTGTAATATCTTTGTAAGGTCTTCCATACTAGCTTTGCTGCAGCCTTAAGGGTTCCCCAGCATCTCACAGGATTCAAGCCATTCTCCCCTTCCTGTTCAGAGTGGGTGCTGGTGGGCTGCTGGGCTAATCTTCTCCACCTGCCTGACTGCCAAGCAGAAACCAAGGAACAAGACCCAGATAGGATTATACTGACAGGAGGTACTGGTTGGGCTGTTCTCCGTTGACAGTTGCCCTCAGGTGGGCATCCTGTGGCCTTCCAGCCCCAGCACGTTGCTTACTGGCTGCACAGAACCTCAGAGGCTTGCCTCTCTCAGCAGCTGTTGCTGCTGTGGCTGTGAAGGTGGTAGTACCTGCCCCTAGGTTTTTCCCTGTATGAGGCTTTACCGTGTCTCAACCTCTCCTGCACAGAGTTAAATGCAGCTCAAAAAGCGCTGCTGCCTGGCCAGGGCTTGCTGTCTCATAGGGTCTCTGCCCTGCCCATTGAAGAGCGAGGTGAGATGCTGTGTGTGGTGTTTTGATGCAGCTGAAATGGCAGAAATGGACCTGTTACATTAAAGTGCTGCCAGGTAGGATCTGATGCTCCAAACGGGGACCTTACTAATGGTCACTTTTCCCAGAATAATGTCTCTATTATGCTATGAGTGTTCAACCCACGGTTTTGGGCAAGTTTTCTGACTGTTCGATCCTTGGTGACAAAAGCTCTATTTTATGTCAATGTTATCTTGATTTTTATAAAGACATATATTTGACATTCAGTGACTTGATGCCTGGTTTTTTTGGATACTTAGTATGTCAGCTCTTTGCAACAGTCTATGACATTCAAACTTTCCACATGCACAAAGTTGATGTCGGGGGCTTCAGTTTCTGTCTTCAAGAAAACAGCAGGGACTTGGTCCCACTGCATCCTGCTGATTCCCTGGACAGATGTGATAAAGTTTCCCTCCCTGCTCAAACCCATCTATGCCATCCTCATAGCCTGAGGAGAGCGGGAAATTCAGTTTGCTTTCTGTGTCTGAAGGCCACCTCACAGCACACTGTTGGATGCTTTCTTGGAATCACTGTACTATTAGATGTTCTCCTGTCACTTCCAGAGAGAGTTGAGTTGCTGAAGGCCCATGGGTGATATTTTTATCTAGTCTTCTATAGACTTGATTGACAAGATCTATGCTGTCTTGAGGCAGATGTCACAACACATCCCACTTGCTCCCCTCTTTCTCAGTCGGCATATGGCTGCTGGTCTCTGTTCCTTTGGAGTCATCTCCTGTCTCAAGTGGGCATGAGCTCAGTCCATGCTTTGTCCAGGGAAGGACTCTTGAGAAAGCCGAGCCAGTAAAGACCAGTAGGGTTTTATGTCTTCATCTAGCCATTTAAGGAGCTTGTGTAAGTTCTATCTTTACCTTCTATAGCTGTGTTTTTCACAAAGGGCAAGAGTCAAATTTGGAGTTATTGGACCAGCTCATTGATGCCTCTTCTGCTTAAGCTGATCCCCTGAGAAAGCTCATCCCTGTAACTTACTTTTCCAATCCTATCGAAGCGGCACCTCTGCCACACCAGTGTCTGGGTATGTATTGAGGGGCCTGACTAAGTGTGGACTGCCAGAACCAAAGGTTTTGGTTGTGAGCCTGTCCACGGTTCTTCTCAAGCTCTTCCTACTTTTTACTGCAGAAGTGACTACTCATTTGCTTCTGCTCCTTGCTATGTCTGTGCTGGTCTGTGCTCTCGGCACCAGCCTCTTGGTTCCGTTAACAGCTCCCTGCTGTTCTGCATTCCTTCGACCGCTGGGCTGACAGGAAAGCTCACATGCACTGCCACAACCTGTCTCCTGCCTCTTCACGTAACACTTGCTTTGTTTTCCCTTAGTGTTTTGTCCTGGTTGTTACAGATTTACCCCTTTGTGGTTACTCTGTGATCACAATGCCTTGCTGTAGGGCCCCTTGCACTAGGTGCAGTGATTACATTAACTGGCCTCATTGCATCAGCTGGGTGTGTGCAGTGGTTCCCCTGACACACTCTGCGTCTCCAGCACTGCAGGCAGCCCCAATCAAGGCTCTGTAGGAGAGCTGGGGTTTGCAGAAAGATGGGATATCTACTGAACCAGCTGCAGATACCTTCTGCCTGTCTTGGTTTTGATTATGCAGTCCCCCAGCTGTGGTCTCAAACAATGTGGATTTCCCCCGTTTCCCTTCTCCTTTTCTGGGTGCACTTGGCTCCAGTGCTCAACTGCTAGCAGAGAGCAAGGTTGGTCTGAACCTCTGTTTCCCTGCTTGTGCCTACCTGGAGCGGTCTCGTCTCAAGGTGTATGTAGCTGGAGGGATGCCCAGGCTGGGGTGGCCATGGCTAGAGACAGGCTGCAGGCAGCTGTGGGCTCAGGCTTCAGGCTGGCCATTGCCATGAGCCTGAAACTACCACCACTTTTTCATGGGCACATACCAGCCCTGCCTTACTCTATTGTTCAACTCACTGATGAAAGTGATGCCTCAGTCACGAGTTTCCGTGCTTTCTGCTCCATCTCCCTGCCTTCTAAAACAGTACTGCCTTGAGCATACTGCCTTGAGCATTCATAGCCCGTGGGTTAGCTGTCAGCCCCCTTGCACTACGTTGAACTAGTCTAGTAAAGCCTTGTTTCTAGTCAGACTGGGTGACTGGAGTGACTGGTCATTTACTTCTGGCAGAATATCCCTGCTGGCCTCATCTCCACGGGACTGGAGATGTAGCAGTAAAGGGTATGTGTTCCTTGTGGTTCATGGACCTGCTTGGCCAGCTCCATCCCTTGGAGGTGCTGATGCTCCTTACCCAGGATAAAGAGCAGTATCCCAGGGCCGTGTAAACCCCTTCCCCATGGGCTGCCCTCCAGCTTGGCTGGCAGAGGAAGAGCAGCCAACACAGGCTGGGCTCAAGTGCCGCATGTGGTGCTGGCAGAAGTCAGCACCCAGGAATTTGGAAGAAGACCCGAGCACAGGAGAGGTGAGCAGGGCCTGTGCCATGTACCCCCCACTATGCTGCATAATCAAGTGAGGGAGTGAAAGGGAAAGGGACTTTATTTTGAAACCATCCCAGCCTTCTCTCAGCCTGTGGTGGAGGGGACGGTCATTGCCCTTTATGTTCTTTCAACAGAGTGTGCCTCTGTCTGTTATCAGAAGGTTATTAAGCTAGTTATGGAGCTGTCCTGTATCAGGACAAACAGTCCCTATTGGAGCTGTCTGCTCCCTGTCCCAGTGCCAGACAGGTTGTTTAATCTGGGAAGAGGGTGCTTGCTGCTGAGACGCGTGCTGCCTACCTGCAGTGCCGCCTGCTCATGGCCCTGCTCAGGGAGGGTGGAGCTGGCTCCCTCACCCCGCTGCCAAGCACCAGGTCCATGTCGCCTCACAGCAAACACACCCAGGGCACCCAACCCCACCATCTGCCTCACTGCCACCATCCCTGAACGCAGAGGCAGTCATAGCAGGGCCCAGCCCATTCCACTCTATTGATCAGAGCAGAAACCGAGGCTGCTATTAAGACCCAGACTGGGCTGCATGCTCCCTTCACCCTGTGTCGGGCAGCCAAGGCAGGGGCTGGCAGTGGAGTCCCAAAGGGTGCCTCCATTGCAGGACTGTGGCTGAACGGTGAGGAAGAACTGCTTGTGCGAGCTCTTGCCATGTCCCTCCTGAGCTGTAGTGTTTGCCCCAGAAGTGGATGTTCTTATTCCTACACTTATGCTCCCCCTCAGCCACTATCTCCTTATTACCAGCTCCCCTTGCTCTTGCTGGGCTGTGCAGCTGCCCTGTCATGGCTCTGCTACACAGGCTCAGTAGTTTGGGGCTGATCCTGGTTTTTGCGGTTGGTGACGGTGCCCCTGTTTCCTCTGCAAAGCTGATCTTTGAGCCCACGATGCTGCTGGTCTGTACATCCTTCCTGCCCACGATGCTCTGTCAGCCTCAGCTGATGTGGAAAGGGATGCGGGTAGACAACACCCTTCATCCAGTGTTCCTTTCCCGGATCATGTCGGTTTGCCCTCTGTCCCAGGCTGAAAGGGCGATGCCTCTGTGGGCATTTGGATTTCGCAACCTCAGGAAAAGGGTAGAGCCCGGGAACACCCAGGGTACCATCACAGGGGAAGCTGGAGGGCTCTGATGCCAGCAGCCAGATGCTGACAAGTACAGTAATGGCTATCCATGGGGTGTGCAACACCATCCCTTGGGCTTGGCCTCCCAAGGCAAGCTTTGTCCCACAGTCCAGGCATGGGCTGAGCTGTGCTGCACAAAAACGCTGCAGCAGCGGTGCCTGACCCCTGCCCAACAAGCAGCTTCATTCTGTGTTCAGTGGCTTCAGTCTGCAGTGCCTCAGGGCTCACACTCCTCACTTTAATGTGAGGCTGGTGAAACGGGCTTGTTCTTAACACGGTGAGCATCAGAGTCAAAGGCTCACATAGACCCCTTACCCCTGGCAAACTTGGCTTGGCTACCTGGGGGTGAAGCCAGGCTGGAGGTGAGACCTGGAAGGACTTGAAAACTAGTAGTGACTGTGAGAAAGAAAGCCCCAAGCCACGTTTATTGCCTGGCAAGAGCAGGAGGTTCAACATAGGCAGTGTGCTGCTTGACATCCTCAGCATGCTGGGATGCTGCCCTCATGCTGGCAGCCCCCTGCCCTGCTCACAACCTCTCCATGCTGACCTGCAAGAAAAGGGTTTCCTTTCTGGCCTTGAATGCTTCCCTACATCCTTCAAAAGCTTGAGTCTCTGTGCTCAAATTAATGCCACCCATCCATGTCTTCCTGTTTCTCCTGACCTGTGATGGAGATTGTGACCAGAGTGTCTGTGCTGGATCTGAAACATGCTTTTATTCCCCATCCAGAACTGTTAATGCTGTAGTTGCATGCATAGGAACAGGATTCAATGGAAAGCATTTCTTCGTATCCAGGTCAAATCCCCTTTCTTCTGCAGCAGCTCTCCCTCCATAGGAGGGGACTGACACATTCATGAGCTGGGAAGAAGGAAGGACTGAACAAGAGAGATGAAAGCAGGGCTCTTTTGCCCAGCCTCTTGAGCACACACCTGCACCCATGTCAGGGTGCAGCACGTTCTCTTGAGGGGGCTCCAGTAGCCCTCCCATGTAAGAGCACCATGTAACAGCCTGGCCTCTGCAAGTGCTGTTACAATGCCATGGTAGCATTGCTGACTTAGGGAAGCAGCAGGGTTGCCGCAGAATAACAAAAACCCCACACTAAGTATGCCGGCCACACTTACTACTCTCCTTGCCCCAGCCTCAGGGTCTCAGTCCTCCCCCAGCCAGCCCCCAGTGCTGAACCCACTAGTGCCAGCTTGTGGAAACCCTTCTGCAGAAGGGACCACATGTTTCAGTGAGGAGAAGCAGCATTTCATGAGCACATGCGGACACAGCTTTCCCCTGAGTGTTTGGGTTGTGCAAGGCTGCTTGGCATCCCTCCTCATCCCCACACCAGGGCACAAGGACAGGATGCTCTAGCCAGGACATCACTGGTGCGGTTGGCCCACCAGCGTGGAGACCCAGCACCAACAAAATGTCCACAGAGCCAATTTTAGCAGTGCAGAAAGTGAGTGGCTGGGTTGCCTGGACGGAGGGACAGACCCACTGCTCCACAGGGGTGACTCAAAGCCACTCCTGCCATTGCGCTGGCCTTGGGGGAACAGCGGTGATTTTAAGGGAACATCCGGAGGTGCTGCATGCTCAGCCCGGTCCTGCTGCAGGGACCTGGTCTGGAACACAAAAAGCAGCACGGGATTCAAAAGGTTTGAGGCCCATTCCCACCACACAGACACATCTTGTTCTGCGTTTGCACCAGTTTGAGGCCACCCCTTCTCTGGTGCCATCGGATCTCTCCTTTCTTCCATTCTTTCTCTCCACTGGGAGAGGAAGAATGCTACGAGGGGCAGGAGGTTAGTGTGCAGGAGACTCTCACTGCCGGAGCGGGGGCTCCCTCCTCTCCCTCTGCGGCCGAGTTCACCCCTGAACGCCCCGCGGGCTGAGCCGCACCCGCGGTTCAGAGTGTTCTCCTGTGGTGGGCAGGAAGCCTCCGCTTCGCTTCGGCTCCCGGGAGCGGCCTCCCGGCAGCCAACGACTCGGCGGGGGCGCGGGGCCGAGGGAGCGAGCCGGACCGCCGGCGGCTGGATGGAGCTGGTGGGGCGGGAGTCGCCTCCGGGCGAGTTTCGGCCGGCGCCGGCCCCTGCCCACCGTCCTGCGCGGCCTCCCCAGCCGCGGGCGG
>VXAY01005784.1:0-14227 GCA_013399855.1 Oxyruncus cristatus | reverse complement strand
GGAGGGCGCGGGGCGGTGGGCAGGGGGAGGCAGGTGGACAAGCGACGGTGCCCCGGGAGGCGAGAGCCCCAGGCGTGGGCTGGGGCGCGGGCAGGGAGGATCGAGGAGCTGGGGGTCTCGGGCAGGTGGTGGGGGCAGCTGGGCTTGAGGCCCCCGGTGAGCTGGAGTCAGTGAGACCGGGGACGCCGGGAAGACTGGGGTTGTGGGCTGGGTCCCCAGAGTGGCAGGGGTCAGTGGAACAGGGGTCGCCGGACGGGCAGCGGCTGGTGAGCCCCAAGATGGGATGCCTGCTGCTATGCTCCTGGGCAGGGGAGACTGGGGGCCCTGGACAATGCAGGCAGGGGCGGAGGTGACTGGGGGCCCCAGGTGGGGGAACTGGGATCAGTAGGGCTGAGGCATAGGTGTAGGGCCCAGCCAAGGTGTGTGGTGCTAGTCCTGACTCCCATCGTGGCCAGGAGGCCCTGGAGGGCTGTGCCCCTTGGCAGAGCTGGACTCTGGTGAGGGGGCAGCTCTATGTTGCCCCGGCCATGCCCACTGCTGCTGCCATTCCACGCTGCCGGCAATCCCTCTGTCACTCTTCCATAGCCACCACGACAATGCCAATATGTGCTTTTGCTTTCCATGTGCTTGATGCCTCCCAGGCTGCATTCCTGCCTGGTCTCTTCACCTTGTTCTCTGCCCCAGCCCCTCACCCTGGTGCCAGGGCAGCGTGCTGCTGTAGACAAGGGCTAAATGAGGCACAAAGCATCCTCCTTCCAGTGAGGCGGTGGGGGAGAGGGCCCTTGAGGGATAGGGCAGCAGTGTGATCTTGCAGGGCATTTGATCACAGGAGGATGGTGGCCCTGATGGGCTGGGTTTGAATCCCTGGTTCCAGCCTGTGCCACCTCCCACAGCTCAGCAGGCTCTGCTGGGCACCAGGCTGTCAGCAAGAGCATGTCCCCAGCATGGATGCTTATGCTGGAGGAGCTCTTCTCTTTAAGTGGAGTTGGTCAGGAGGGAGCCTGAACTAAGCCTGAAAGGTCCTTATTCTGGACAACAGTGGCATGAGTGCAGTAGCAGCCATCATCCTTAGGGACATGCTGTGGCTGGAGGTGATGGGATGGGGCTGGCAGGGGAAACAGGGGACACATCCCTCTGCTTGCCCCAGGCAGCCCTGCCACTTGCTGCCCTTGCATCATCTCGTGCACAAGCTGCTGAAACCAGGGGTGGCAGTGAGGTGTCTCCTCTTGTGTCTTCTCCTTTGGCTGGGAGCTGCAGCGTGGTCCTTGCAATTTCCTCCCCGCTCTCTGGTGTCAGCTGCTTCACCAGGGCTTTGTGCAATTCCTTGGCTGCCCCACACTACCCCTTGCTATCACTGTCCTGCCTCCTGTTCCATTCCCCCTGCCAGCCCTTGCCATCGGCCTTCAGGCTGCACTGAGCACTGGCCCCTGTGTGGTTTGGAGGCTAGGGGTCCTGCAGGAGAAAGGGCACAGCACAGAGATTTGGAGGGGCAGAGTGATGCTGTATCTCTGCTGGCCCTCAGGGGAGAGCTCTATGGGGTGCAGAACACCTGGTTCGTGAGCACATGGTGGGGGATGCTCCTCATGGGAGCCCCCCTTGGCCAGGGTTCAGGGCTGGCAGCTGCAGTGGGCCAGTGAGGCTGGTGCATGCCCTCTAGGGGCCTGTGGACCCCCGTGGGAGGGTGTGGGTGCTCTCACAGGGTGTGGCACTGGTTGAGGACCTGCCCATGGCCAGATGGTAAATGGGGGCAGAGGAGGTGGTTCTGCCTCTGCCTGCCCCCTCACAGTCCCCAGCTGGTGCTGCCCTGTGCTGACGTGTTTACTCTGGCTGTGTCTGGGCTGACTCTTCCCCTAGATGTGTCCCTGCAGGGAACCAGGATGTCCCAGCCTTTCCCCGGGTTCCCTCCACCCACCTGACTGGCGACAGGGCGAGAGCAGGATGCAGATGGGAGCATAGGGAGGCAGAGTGTGGCAGGGGATGAAGTTCTGGGGAGATGGCTGCCTGAGCAGGGCTGGGTTTGTGGATCTGTGGGCAAGGGAAGGGATGTCGGTGTGAAAAGGAGCAGGAGGGAGCTGGGTTGAGAGCTGGTGGACTGGAGGGTCCTGGTGAGGTGCATGCAGATTCTCTCAGTGCCTGTGTTTGCCTGCCCCTTCCCCACAGGGTTTGAGTCGACTGCCTAGCCAGGATGAGCTGGAGTTTCCTGACACGGCTCCTGGAGGAGATCAACAACCACTCAACCTTTGTGGGCAAGATCTGGCTGACTGTCCTCATTGTCTTCCGCATCGTGCTGACAGCCGTGGGGGGTGAGTCCATCTACTACGACGAGCAGAGCAAGTTTGTCTGCAACACACAGCAGCCGGGCTGTGAGAACGTCTGCTACGACGCCTTCGCCCCCCTCTCCCATGTCCGCTTCTGGATCTTCCAGATCATCATGGTGGCCACACCATCAGTGCTCTACCTGGGCTTTGCCATGCACCGCATCGCTCGCATGCCTGAGTCCTCACGGCGCCGGGCACCGGCAGCCCGGCGTGCACGCATGCCGGTGGTGCGCCGGGGAGCCGGGCGGGACTATGAGGAGGCAGAAGATGATAACGAAGAAGACCCCATGATCTTTGAGGAGATCGAGGTGGAGAAGGAGAAGACTCCAGAGGGTGGAGAGAAGCATGATGGCCGGCGCCGCATCAGGCAGGATGGGCTGATGCGTGCCTATGTCCTGCACCTGCTGTGCCGCTCGCTGCTAGAGATGGTTTTCCTCTTTGGGCAGTACCTGCTGTACCGCTTTGAGGTGAGCCCCTCCTATGTCTGCAGCCGCAGCCCCTGCCCGCACACCGTCGACTGCTTTGTCTCCCGTCCCACCGAGAAGACCATCTTTCTCCTCATCATGTATGCTGTCAGCGGGCTCTGTCTCTTCCTCAACCTCTGTGAGCTCTTGCACCTTGGTGTGGGGCGCATCCGTGATGCCCTGAGCCAGTCTAGTGGCCCCCCACTCCCAACTGGCGACAGTCCTGCACCGCAGTACCCCAAGAAAGCCCCCAGTGCGCCCCCCACCTACCACTCGCTGAAGAAGGAGCTGCCACAAGCCCCGCTGACCAACGGCAAGCTGGACTACCGGGAGAGCCTGGCCCAGGGGCGCTTCGCCCTGGCCGGGGCTCCCCCGGCGCATGAGCTGGACCGGCTGCGTGAGCATCTGCGCCTGGCCCAGGAGCACCTGGAGGTGGCCTTCCACCTCCAGCCCCCGCCACGGGCCCCCAGCCCTGCCCGCAGCAGCAGTCCCGAGGCCAACGGCATTGCCGCGGAGCAGAACCGCCTCAACCTCGCCCACGAGAAGGGGACCTCTGCCTGCGACAGGACCACGGGTGAGCTGGGGAGGGGGCGTGGAGGGCTGCTCCTAGGCTACCCCGGAGAGGGGCTGCCATTCCACCTGGGGCTGGGGCTAACCTGCTTCTTGCTCCCGCAGGGCTGTGAGTGCCACCAGGGATGACGGCGGTGACTGCTGGAGCGGATGCCGCCGCCACCGTGGGACAGGTGTCCTGCCAGGAGCACAGGGTGGAGGATGCCGTGTGCCTGCCCAGCAGGGCAGTCTGGGCAGCCCTGTCCTGGTGGGCAGTGGTGGGGACAGGGGCCATAGGGTTCATTCCTACTTAATTTTCAAAAAGGGAATATCTTATTTTTGTACATTTTTATAAACTCATCAGCGTGTGCACCCTGGCATTTTTATACTCCATCCTGATAGCCCTTCTGGGCCTGTGCTCCCCCATCTCCCATTTCACCCTCTTTATCTCCTCCCACACCCATTTTCTGCTGCATGTTCTCCTCACACCTCCCTATGCCCCCCATGCTGGCCGGCACCCGCTGCAGCACCGGCCAGTGCTGTGCATGTGGGGGTGATGCTGGTGATTTTTGTACTGCCCCCAAGGCTTTAGGAGAGCAGTCTGGGGGTCTGGCTGGCTGGGCTAGCTGTGGGACAGAGGGCTGGGCTGGCATTACAGTTGAAGTGGAGGGAATGGAAAGGGTCTTGGCAGCACGGCTGCGGGAAAGGGCCAGTATGGCCGTGCTGCACAGCATCCTGGCATGGTGCTGTGAGCTGTGGGCTGGCCTGCTCAGAAATGTCTGTGCAGAGGTCAGGGGCTGTCCTTCCCGCTGCCTCCGCCTGTCCTGGCAGGTTGCCCTTGGACCAAAACTCATCTCCTCCCACTCTGCCTCCGGGGCTGGGACCCCACACACAGAGCCAGACCCTGGCCCCACAGTGTGGGGACACGGTGCCCCGAGCTGGGCTCGGCCAGGAGCCAGTGGAGCATTTCTCGTCATTTCAGCCTGGGTCACACGGGGACTTTTGTAGCGTTGTTTTTTACTCGGAAATGATTGTCACTCTGTTTTACTTCCTTTTGGTTTTTTTGGTTTTTTTTAATATCTATATTAGTAAAGGCTGAAGACGTTTTGTACTGAACTGCTGCATCTGGTCCTTCGGGAGGAAGGGGTGGGAAGGGAATCCTGCGTGGCTGGGCTGGGGCAGCAGCGCGTGCCCTGGGACCTCCCCGCTGCCCAGGGTGACTCAGTCGTTCCTGCTGTGTGGAGGCTGTGACGGGACAGCTTTCATCATCGGCCTGGTGGAGAGGGATTGCTCTGGCTGCATTCCTATTTGGCCCTATCTCTGTCGAGGGGCCGGGTGAGGGGCTTTCCTGTGCCTCCCCATCCTCCCACCATCCCCATGCCTCCCCATCCCTCTCTTGCCCCTGTTCCTCCACAAACTGTTGCCCAGAGCATAAGGGATGTTGCTGTGCCCTGTGCTCTCCGCCCAGGGCAGGATCAAGCCCAGCCATGCCATGCTAATTTTGGCCAGCATACCGCAGTCCCCTCTCTGGTACCCCAGGTCAGAGTTGGATGCCTCTAAAGTACTCTCACTTCTCCATCTAGAAGCCCCCCAGGGAGGTTGCATCCCTCTGCACAACTGCATGCCACCTCCGTGGCTGCCTCTGATGAAAGCTAACATTTCCACGCTGCTTTAGTAAAGGGAGCAAGTTTATTTCGCTCATCCCATTAAGCTTTCCAACAAGCTGTGCCGCCAGGAGAGGGCTCACTTGCAGTGCCATGCATGCCGCTGGCCCTACCAGTGTGAGGTCCCGTTGTGGGCTCGCCCAGGCACATTCTGATCCTGTTGCAGCAGCCTGGCCCTGCCTAGAGCACAGGGAGGCTGTTGAATTGTGCAGCAGAAGCAGGATCCCAGTCTTTGGGGAGGGGCAGAATTGAGGGAGGGGAGCAGATGGAGAGAGATGGGGGCTAATCTGGCTGCAGACAGCAGCCTGGCTTTGGCAGGGCCTTTGCCAGAGGTTGTGCCTAGCCCTGCCCTGCCATGCCTCAATGGGCAGGGACTGGCCCTAGGGCAGGTTTGGCAGCACAATGGTACCTGGGGCAGTCCAAAACTCTGGCTTGTGCAGGGGAGGGTGGCACAGCCCAAAATGCTCCTCCAGGTCCCTTTGGTCCCTGCAGTGTGGGGCCAAGGTCCCACAGCGAAAGCAACTCCTCAGTGGGATCACGGTCTGGGGCTGGGCTGTGGGATGCTCTAAACACAGGTACAGTCCTGGGCCAGGATGTTGGGCACCGTCTCGTACTTGAAGGAGTACCCGCCATCGGAGGTGGTGCGGACGCGCAGCGAGCGCATGGTGCCGGGCAGGGCAGCGCAGCAGAGCTGCACGCCCAGCCGGTGGCTTAGCCCGTGGCCCGCAGCGCAGCTCCCGTGGCAGTAGTGGAAAACAAAGCTGCTGGGATGCACGATCCACTTGTCCCAACCCAGTTCCTCGAAGGTGATGTTGAGGGAAGCCCGGCGGCAGTTGGTGTGGGCGGCCAAGTCCTCAGATGGGCGCTGCAGCAGGCTCAGTGCAGCTGGGGACCAGGGCACGGTGGAGCGACGAGCCCTCTCACTGCCCTTGGCCCGGGTGGTGGCTACCAAGAAGGGCATCTTGTCCCCCTCGGCGAGGCAGGGGCAGCCAGGGCAGCGCACCAGGAGCACGAAGAGTGGCTGTGAGAGCTGGGGCAGCAGCATCGGAGCCAAGTGAAACACTGTCCAGTGCTCGGGTGTCTGCTCTGCCATGGCTGTCACCGGCACCCGGCCCTGTGGTGACAGGGCCAGCACGTCAGGGGCTGAGTGGTTTGGGGTGGCCGAGGGGCCAGTGTAAAACCAGAGCTGGGCAGAAGTCACCACGCGGCTCAGGGTGTGTGCTGAGGGCTGGAAGAGATAGCTGAAAATCCCTTCTTCCTCCAGCAACTTGTCCGGCTGCGTGGGCTCACAGGGCACGTCTGTGGTGGGGAAAAGATGATCAGGGTGTGTGCCCAAACCTGGGGAGAATCCCCAGTGCCAGGCAGCAGGTGAAATGTTGCAGAGGGCCTCTGGAGTGCTGGCAGGGCACTTGGCTGCCAGCATAGGCTGTGGCAGGGTGCAGGGGAGCTGCTGTCTAGTGCTACACAGAGGCTTCTGTGCTGTGCCCCACAGCTAAGTCCTGGTTTTGCCCTAGGCTGGTCCATTAGTGTTGCCCCAGCATCCTGCCCCACCTCCTAGTGTCCTGCCCCATAGCCGGTCATCCTGCTGCCTTCCCCCCAGCATCCACATCCTATCCCATCCCTCAGCATTCTGCCCCATCTGCCACTGTTGTGCTTTATAGCTGGTCATCCTGCCCCATCCCACAGCATCCTGCTCTGTCCCTTCGTATCCCATCCCATTTTCCAGTATCCTGCTCTATTCCCTAACATCCCACCCTATTCCACCCTGCCTGCTCCTCAGCCCTACCCATGTCTTTGCATCCTGCCTGGCCAGATGTTCCCCAGCCTCTCAGCACTCTCTTGTGCTGCCCACACCTCTCCCTGTCTGTACTGGGCTGCTCTGCCTGTCCCTGCCTGACATACCTTTCCCCCTCCTGGCTCTCTACCAAATCTTGCCCATACGTGTGCCCCAGCCTGGCATACCCTCTTTCCCTTTTCCCACAGACCACCACAGCAGCCTCTCCACCCTTCAGCATCTGTGTTGCCTCTAGCCCCCACCCTGCTTACCCCTCTGCCCTCTCCATTCCACCAGGATGTTCTCACCTGTGGAAGGGAATAAGATCACCTGGGAAGTGTCCTCCAGCTCCTCTGGCTCAACTTCGGTGTCTTCAAGGATATCTCTCCGGTGTACCCTCCTTGCTTCCCTCTGGGGCTCCTCCTGGAGAAGCGGGGGGCTCAGATGCTCCAGCACCCGAGCCCTCACCTTGGCCAGGATGAGCTGCCTGTCGGCACCCGCCCCGGTGCAGCTGGCCAGGGCAGCAGTGGGCAGCATGGCAGGAAGCAGGTGCAGGAGGAGCAGCATGACTGTGGGGCGTGCAGCAGGCCGGTGGCTCGGGGGGCTCTGCTGTGGGCTTCTGCCTGCCTGCCCAGCCTGTCTGCCCGCTGTACTCCCCCTGGGGCAGGGTGGCATTGAGATCTATCTGACACTGACGCAAACGTCTGCTCGCCGTGAATATTATCTCTGGGCTGTGAAAGCGCTGAGACGTCTGGAATGTGAGGACTGCAAGGACAGTGTGGTCTGGGGGGCGGGGGGGCAGTGCCTGGGCAAGGGGGGTGTGTGTGGGGGCTGCTGCTGGGAGCAGCGGGTGCATGGGGCTGGGGAGGCCAGGCTGTGGGCAGGGTGCTTTCAGGAAGGTTTTCCTGTGGTGGCAGGGATGGAGGGGGCACCCTGAGCAAGCTTTGCAGCTGCTGGTGCTGGGTGCCCCCCATGGTGGAGGAACTGGAGATCTGGGGCTTCAGGGAGGATAGTGGGAGGTGACAGCAGTTGTGCACAGCAGAGAAATCTGGGCAAGGACCTGATGGGGTTCAGAGCCCTGTGAGGCTCTGGCATGGGGGACGCAAGATCCCAGACTGGGCACTGGGATCACTGGGACAAGTCAGGGCAATCAGGATGTGAGGACGGGGCCCTAGGGTGGACAGGCTAGGTGGGGTGGCTGTGGCATCTCCAGGACAGTCTGGAATGTAGCAAGGTCCTGGAGACATGAAGCAGGAGGGACAGCAAGAGGTCCCTGGGGCTGGGACTGGGGAACGCTGGGCCAGCTTCAGGGAGAGAAGAGGTGAGGCAGAGCCAAGCCAGCTGGAGACCCTGCAGCAGTGCCAGGCAAAGGATCCTGGAGTGCTCTTTGGGCTGGCTGGCCACGGACTGGCTCACAGGGTGGGAGCTGCAGGAGAGGCATAGGCATAGGCTGCAAGGGGACCCAGTGCCCTTCCTCTCACGGCTGCCTGAGGGGACAGTGCCGGGTGATTTGATTCCTCAGCCCTGCCTGCCCTGTGGGTGGTGGGCAGCCTGTGTATCCCCTCTGCTCCTCCCACAGCCCAGCGTCCTGCACATCCCATCCACAGCCTGGCATCTCATGCAGAATCCAGTACGGTACATGCCACCCCACGCAGTATGTCCTGCATGGCGTGTCCTCTCTCACTGCAGTCTGGTGCCCCATTCCATATACCCCACACCACGCACCCCATGCTGTGCATCCCACGTGGTGCATTGTCTCCTGCTGCTGGCTGAGCCACCATGGAGCCACAGCTGGGGCCGTGGCACCCCAGCTCTCTGGGGTGGCTCCCGCCAGGCTGCTATACATAGGTAGGCCAGCCCTGCCTCAGTGAGGCGCTGAATGGAACAGGCTCTTATCAACCCAGCGTGTCATCAGAGGGTATTTTTGGGGACAGCAGCTGCAGGCATTTATAACGTTTGGTCCCTGTGCACTGACACCCAGGAGCGGAGCTGGAGGAAGCCGCAGGAGCTGAGTGCCGGCACTGGGAGACACAGGGGAGAGGCAGCAGACCGAGGTGCGTGTGTGGAGATGGGGACTGAACTGAGGGGCTGCCTGGGGCAGGGTTATCGGGGAGGAGAGTGGTTAAAGGGTACAGTGGGGCGGCTGAACCATCAGGTCTGTCTGCATCTGCAGAGGCTGCTGTGGGGTGGGGTGTGGGTCAGGGGAGTGTTTGGCCGGGGAGGCGGCTCTGAATGGATGCACAGTTCCAGGGGCAGGGCACTGGGAGGAGAAGCTGGCCCCAGTCCTTCTCACTCCCTGGGGAACAGCCCTCTCCCACAGTCTCCTCTGGCTCATTCAGGGAGTATTCTTGTTTTCCTTCCCCATGCCCGAGCAAGGGAGAGACGGATCCTGCCCCGGCCCTGGCCACAGTGCGGGAACACCCTGCCCTGCTCTTGCCTGTGATGGTGGGCATGGTTACATATAAAGTTAGGGATGGAGGCAATGCCCTCCAAAAGCAGGACCCACCCCACTGGCCTTCCCTTTGCCCCTGAGGCTGATCATTTCCAGCCATGGCTTTCAGTGCGCAAGGGCTGGATCCTGCCTGTGGGACCACACTCTGGAGGAGAACCTTCTCCTGGGGGAGCCCACTTTGCCCCAGGGCGTGGCTGGGGCACGGGGGGGGTCACCTGCCCATCCGAGTCTGGCAGGAAGTACCCGGATCCAGCCGGGGCCTCGAGCCCGTGACAGCCCTGTGTCAGCACCTGCCTGCTGAGCCGGCCCAGATGCTGTAGGAATGCGGCTCTGCCACCACCCGATACTGCAGGAATGCCCGGCGGGTGGGGAAGGGGTGGGAGGGGGGCCCTCTTGCCTCTGCTGTCCCCCGGCCTCAGCAAGAAAGTGCCTGTGCTCCCTGTCTAGGCAGGGGTCGCCGGCTGCTCGAGCTTGGGTTCCCTCTGCAACCCTGGGGTAGGTAGGCTGTGAGTGCCCCGGGCCCTCAGGGTGTGAAGAACTGCCTTTTATCACCTCTCCTACTGCCCCGGGCTGGGAAATGGGTGATTTGGATGAGGCAGGAGCATATCCAGTGGGGCTGAGCTGCTCAGAAAGAGGGTGATGCTCCTGCAGCATGGGGTCCGTGCTGGGAATTTTGCTCTGGGCACGAGTCCCTCCTGGTGGGGCTCCACACTGGCCAGTCCTTTTTATAAAGCCCGAGCCCCCACCCTGGTCTGTCTGTGTATCTCCCCAGGCTGATGGTCCCCACTGCTGCTCCAGCCAGCTGCCGGTTGTGACCACAGGGAGGTGGTGATGGAGGGGTTTGGGGGAGCCCCCAGGTTCCTGGCCTATCCACGTGCCTTCACTGTCCAAAGTGGCACTGATGTGGTCCTGAGCTGCCAGATCAGGGGTGATCCCCAGCCAAGCATCCTCTGGGAAAAGGACAAGAACCCCATCGAGCCCTCAGGCCGTTTCCATATGGAGACCAAGGGGGATCTGTACAGCCTGCTGGTGTCTGGTGCCAGCCCCCAGGACAGTGGGATCTACATCTGCAAGGCCAAGAACAGCGTTGGTGAGACTTACGCTGCCACTGCGCTCAGTGTGGAGGCTGCAGAGCACCGAGAGGAGGAGGGATGCTTGGGTAGTGAGGCACCTGCCTTTCTCATTGCCCCCTCATCCATGAGGGTGTGCCGGGGGGACGATGTGATGTTCACCTGCAGGGTGTCTGGGCAGCCCTGCCCAGTGCTGGAGTGGGAGAAGGATGGGCACAAGCTCTCCGACCTCTTTGAGAGCAGTCACTTCGCAGTGGGGCAGAAGCCTGAGGACTGGCACTTCCTGAAGTTGTTCGGTGCCCGGCCCCCGGACGGGGGTGTGTATGTCTGCCGGGCACGCAGTGGCTCCCGAGAGGCCCTGGCTGCTGCTGTGCTCCTGGTCGAACCCCAAGCACTGCTGGATGGGCTTCCCAATGGCTCTCCTGCTGATGGTCCCGAGCCACTGGTGGAGCGGCAGCGGCGGCGGCGGCACACAGCGGGACGGCGCATGGTACCAGAGATCTGGGTGCCCAATGGTGTAGTGCCGGCCCGGGTGCCGGCGGCTAAGGCATTTGCCGTGAGCGTGGGGAAGCACGCCAAGTTTCGCTGCTACGTTACTGGCAAGCCCAAGCCAGAGATCATCTGGCAAAAGGATGGTGAGCCCCTCGCCCCTGGCCGCAGGCATCTCATCTACGAGGACCGCGAGGGCTACTTCATCCTCAAGGTGCTGTACTGCAAGCCCCAGGACCAGGGGCTGTACATGTGCACTGCTTCCAACACTGCTGGCCAGACCCTCAGTGCAGTGCAGCTCCAGGTGAAAGGTAGGAGCATGTCCAAGCAGTGCCAGGGATGGCTGGGCACTAGGTGGTTCCAGGGAGTATTGTCTGGCAGCAGTGTGTCTGTGTGGGAGCCCAGGATCCCTAGGGTCCCTCCTGCCCTGTGCAGCCAGGATCACCTCAGGCACCTCAGGATAGAGCTGTGGGCTGGAAGCAAGGGATGCTGGGCTCCTCTATGAGCTGTGCCCACCTCCACGTCCCTCTCTTCTTGCTAACAGAGAGGTGGCCTGTTGGGATGGCTGTGGGTGTCCAGCCATGAACAGGGAAGGGGGACAGTGCCTTGGTGACAAATTCCCCTGGAAGTGCTGAGTGATTTTGGCAGGCAGCCCTGCAGGGCAAGGCTCCAACCGTCTACACTGGCGGCAGCCCCGTCCCCCCTGAGCCACCCTGCCAGCTGGAGAGAGCCCATAGCTGGAGTGACCCTGTCCCTGGTGCAGTCCCTGCCTGTGCACCCCACTGCTCCCCTCTGCTAAGGTGCTTGCCACAGCGTGTTGTCTTCCATGCTCCCACATCCCCCAGAACTCCCTGCTGAGATGCTGGGGCATCCCTGGGTCTCCCCAGGCTGTGTTGTGGTTCTCCCTGCTCTGGTGGATGTGTTTCTCAAGGCAGTGTCCATCTTATGCAGGCCAAAGGAGAGCACAGAGCAGGGCCAAGGGCTCAGTGCTCTTCGTGAGCTGGGAAGAATGTAAGCAAAGGGCTCACATTCACATACAAGTGCTGTACCCTGCATGCCCTCAGCTCCTGACTCTTCCGGTGGCAGAGCACCGGCTGCAGTTCCAGGTGCAACTGGCAGATGTGGAGGTGGCAGAACGAGAGGATGCTGTGTTGGAGTGCCAGGTGCCACTGGAGACCATCCCCACTGCCTGGTACCTGGAGGACAGGGAGCTGCAACCCAGCCACAAGTACGTGATGGAAGAACAAGGGGTGGTGCGGCGCCTGACCATCCGCGATGTCCGCACTGATGATGATGGCATCTACCTCTGCCAGATGAAGGACAAGGGGCGTAGCATCGCCGAGGTCTCTGTCCGAGGTGGGGATCAGGTCTCCGGTGGCATGGCTTTGTTTTCCCATCCACCTCCTTGACAGGTCCCCACTGCGCCCTGAGTTTTTCTTCCTTCATTTGGCTATGGTGCCTACTGCTGCCCCTCCTCCCCCCCCCCTCCTCCTCTTCCTCTTTCCCACCTCAAAGAGCCCAGTCTGTTCCCCAGCATCCCTCCCCAGCCTACATATATCTCTTTCCATAGGGGTGATTGTGAAACGGCTGCCACGGAAGCTGGATGTGATGGAGGGGGAGAATGCAGTTTTCTGTGTGGAGACACAGGATGAGGCAGAGGGGACCTGCTGGAGCCGGGATGGGCTACAGCTGCGGGAGTCACCTCGCACTGTGCTGAAGAGCTTCGGCAGGACACACCTTCTGGTGCTGGTGCATGTCACCCGCCAGGACGCGGGCATCATCTCCTTCACTGTCAGGGAGTCGCAGACATCCTCCCAGCTCCGGGTCAAGTGTAAGCTGCGGGCTTGAAGGGGTCCCGTGTCCTCTCTCCTGCCCATTCATGGGGGATGATAGAGTGGGAGGTGGAATGGGCACCCAGTATGCTGGGGATGTGATGCTGCAATGTTTTTTTAGGGGAAGGGAGCTTTTAGCAGGGCTCCAGAACCCCAGCCTCACTGGCACTCACAAACCCCCATAACTAGCACCATGCTACACAGGAGCAAGACCATCCCCTCCATCAAAGAGAGGATTCCCAAAGAAACAGGCTGTGCAGCCCCACTCAACCCTTCTGCCACCCCCCCTGCCTCACCCCCAAGCAGACAACATGGGCTGTGACTTGCAGGTGTGAAACACGATCCCCCGAGCGCGCCGGTGGCAGCTGAGATGAGCGTGGTGGAGAGCAACACGGCTCTGCTGACCTGGTGCCCTGCACCCGATGCCCACCTCCACCCTGCCAGCCGCTACCTGCTGGAGCGGCGGGAGGCAGTGGGGGGTGAGTGGGTGCAGTGCCTGGCCACTGACCTGCCCGGCTGTGTGCGGGTGCTGGGTGACAGCGTGCCCCGCGAGGCCGACTACTGCTTCCGCATCTGCGCCACCAACAAGCACGGCAGGAGCAGCCCCGTGGAATTCCCCGGCTCCGTGCACCTCGGTGAGGATGCCGAGCCAGGCGCTTCCACCTGGGAGCTGGGTGTCCCCAGGGGCGAGCTGGGACGTTGTGCTACAGCGTGCTGGTAGTGCCGCTGGGGCTCAGTCTGGCTGTGCTCCAGTCCCGGCAGCTCGCCTGGAGAGGGGTCTGCAGGATGTGCGGGTGCGGGACGGCGAGGATGCGCAGTTCTCCCTGGAGCTGTCAGCTGCAGTGCACGGCTTCTGGTTCCTCAATGGTGCCAGGCTGGACGAGGAGGAGGAGGATGCAGGAGGTCGGTGCAGGGTGCAACACCGCGGGACGGAGCACTCGCTGCTGATCCGGGGAGCTCGGCTGGCTGACAGTGGGGCCCAGGTCACCTTTGTGTCTGGTAGAGTGCGAGACTCAGCCACGCTGCATGTGCAAGGTGAGCAGGACGCTTGTCTGGCGTCCTGCCGGGACCCTAACAGCATGGGCTCTCGTGGATGCTTCTCATCCCTTTGCGATGTCTCTCAGCCCCGCAGGTCCGTATTGCCCCAGTGCCCGAGGACGAGCGGCTCCGGGAGGTGCAGACAGGGCTGCCTGTGCTGCTGGAATGTCAGGTGTCTGCCCCGGATGCCCCTGTCCGCTGGCTCAAGGACGGTGAGGCCGTCCCTCTGGATGACATTATCGTAGTGCAGACAGAGGGCTGCGTGCGGAGGCTGCTCCTCCGCTCGGCAAGTCCCTCAGACACTGGTGTGTACACCTGTGACGCCGGGGATGATGCTGTGAGCTTTGTGGTGACCGTGACCGGTAAGCTGGGGACTGCATGCGGGAGCCTGGACCCCACCTCCCAATAGTGCTCCTGCCCCTCTTCTCACCCCCATGATGGGACTGGAAGCTGCAGCTAGTTGGGTACCCATGCTGAGCCCCACATTATCCTTGGCAGATGTGCCAGTGAGGATCATCAGCTCCAATGAGGAGGCCACCCACACTTATGTGGCTGGGCAGCGTGTGGAGCTGTGGTG
>VXAY01005783.1:1796777-1856536 GCA_013399855.1 Oxyruncus cristatus | reverse complement strand
GGAGGAACTTAGAAAAGTTGATATACCAGGTCTATAGATAAAACTGTCCTTTATCTTGCCACTTTGGAACAGGAAATCAGGAGTGGCTAAAACAACATAACCCCACAGCAGGAATGAGGGAAGTTATTCCATGGGCATGCACCTGTGTGTAGAAAAGCTCATGTGTATTCAAATTCAACCTCTTTTCCAAAACCAGGGATTCACTCTTGCCATTATATCATGGCTGTCACTCTGTCCTCTTGCCAGCACTCAGCCTGGGCAAGCTTGGGACTCATTCCACAGTGTTTGAGGCAAAATTAGACCATTGAGGAGGAAGCAAGGCTGTGAGGATTTTTTTTCTGCCTCACTCATTCTCCGAGGTTTTCTGCTCTTTTCCAAGTTTATGTAACTCTCCATCCTGCATAAAGGGAAGATAAGTCAGTATGGCTGTTGAGTTTAGGATGAGCATCTCCATCTCCAGGGCCAGGAGAGGCTGCTGCAATGCACTTTAGAACTGTCCAGAGTAGCCTGGGGCACCTGGAGTTGAGGGGATGCTTCTCTGACCTCCCAGCACTCTTCTGGCTATAGACAGTGTGTCTGGTGAGTACAGTGCCTGTTTCAGTAACCAGCAGTAAGGATGTCCACCTGGGAACTCCTCCATGTTCAGCACTGGAGGAGTCAACCTTGTGTGCACCAATTTCTCCAGCTTGTACCAAGAACTTCCTCAGCAATACTTGAAGAATGATTTAATGTAAGGCCAGCTGTGATGACTGTCAGTGTAACATGTGCCTCTTTTTCAGTGCTGCTCCTGCTTTGGCTCATCTAGCAAAGCCTATGGAGCACAGTAAATAACTCCAGGCCATGAGAGCATTTTGTATATCTAAGGAGTTCTGCAAAAAATTGGCAACTAATCATCCAAATTAATTCAAAACAAAATAAAAACAATCTAATATTTATAGGAGTTGGATGACTGTAATATTTGCATTCAAATACAGGACCACCATTTAAAAATAAATGAATTCCCATTCTTACTTTTTAGGGGCTTTTGTACACTGAGATCATCTGCCCTATTTCATTGTGAAAAAGAGACACTGTTTTTACACCTTCCCCAGTTCTAGAAACAGTTAAAATGTAATCCTCCAGACCAGCCAAAAGGCATAAAGATAACTTCTGGCTTGCTGAGCTGTTGTCAGCAATCAGTAGCTTTGCCCTGACTTGGCAGTTAACAGAATTGTTATGTTAGCCTCCTTTTTATCACATGCCCAGCTTCAGTTTTACCCTGCTAATGGCATTAAAAGGTTGAATGTTTACCATATTTTTCTTCATATAAGTTATTTTTCAAACCCTCTTCTAAGCACATTTGACAACTAGGAAAATTCGATCCACCCCTGCTATTGATCCTGTGATTTGATTACAAAACCAGTTAAGTTAGGATCCAGTAGGTTTGCACTACCAAGTGATCAATTTAGAGCAATATTTACATGATTTTCTTAGAATTAAATCCTGGTTGTTCCTGAAAATTGGCCACAAAAGAGGAGTTGTGTCCTGGATCCACACTTCAGGAAGCAGGATCTGGCTTTGAATTATTTTCCTCAGTTGCTTTAATGTATCTTAAATATGAACTAAATTAGCCTACTTGTAGATAGAGGCATTTTCAAGAAAGTTCAAACCGGGACAGCAGTGTTTCTGCTCAAGTCAATCTTTTCTTGTGGGAACGTTGCAAGGTGTCTCTAAAATAATAAAGGGGCCATTTCCCCAGAACGATCACTGCAGACCTTAGGATTGTGGAGGTTGTCAGTGACTAAGACTTTATTTTTAAAATGGTGTCACAAGATATCATTGTATGCTCTGCTAGGGCTGTGGGCTGGACTGTGCTTAAAAAAGGACCTATGTCAGTGGCAAAGCAGTAACTGCATGTGCCAGGGGCTTAACCTTGTCATTGTAATTCAGCAGTCTTTTGTAAACAATTTAAAAGCAGCTGTGGGTTGGATGCTTCCCTGAAGTACACTGCTGCATTAATCTGAATTTCAAACAAAGAAGGACTAACCTCTCTCCCTGATGTGAGGCTGGGGTTTTAGTCTATCAGATTTACTAGGTGCCTTTGAATTTCATTGATGCAAGTCAAATACAGAAAAAAATCTTCCATTTTTTATTTTTTTTTTTTTTTTCAAGCTTCAACAGAATCTTTGTGTTTTATCACAGTAGTGCCCAGGGTCCTTGCTGTACAGTGTGCAAACATGCAGCCATGCTAAAGCCCCTGGGCTAAGTACTGGTGGTCGTCCCTGAAATGTGTCACCCTCCTGTGGTTATTTTGTATCGTAGTTTTTGACACAATCTCATTTTTCACATTCATTTTTCTCCTCTCACAAATGTGATCCTGAGGTAGATCAGAAGAAGGACAGCCTCGAGGTAGCTCAGCTCTTCCTGTGAAAGAGACTGTAGACATCAGGTACGTTCCTGTGGAGAGACAATTGGATACCATTGCTCATTTTTGACAGAGAAGGTACATTGCCTTTTAAACCCACTTTCTTCTCTCAGGTTCCCTGAAGTCCATGTGGGAATCTTGCCTCAGATGCATCAAATGTATTCCTTTGGGACACTATTTTGTCAGTGTGGCTCTTTACTTAAAGTACAGAGGTGGTTCTTATATTTTTTAATGTTGAAATATTTTGCTGTTGTAGTAACAATGTTTGAGCAAAGATGATCCGGGGATATAAATAAGGTAAAGTTTGTAGGGAAGGACATTATTAACTGGTACAAGAAAAGCTATCACCTTTCTCTGTAAACCTTTTCCTGTTGAAAGGCTTTCTCTTCTGAGTTGTTCCCATACAGACATCTCAGGCACAACCTGCCCTCAAAAAGAAGTCTGTACAGCTATCCAGTGACACAACCAGAAGACTGCACTAATATCCCTCTGACCTAAACCATGTTGTCTTCCACACCACCCTACAAAGAATCAACTCTAACTGGGTTTTTTTCTGCTATCAGTCTGTGCCAAAAGGGTAAGAAAGTTGCATTCAAGTGCCTGGAGCACTAAAGAAAACACTCCCAGTGCAAGCAGCTCTGCACACATTTTCAGTGTCAGGCACACAGATGGGACTTAATTTCAAGCGTAACATGCTTTGTGTTCTCCATCCATGTTATTTTATTTTAGCAGAAGTTAGGCTTTTTAATTCCCCCTCCTATGAAATCCAAATTACTGCTGATTAGCATCTACATTCCACATACCCGTGTGGTACAATGCAAGAGCTTTCTTTAAGAGTCCAAGATCATGATTCATCTCAAGGAGTTGCCTGTGTACAGGGAGTCATCAGCCAAGCACACCAGAGGAATTGGACACATACAGCTCTGGTGCATGGGGAATTTCCCATTACCTGCACCATTAAGGCAGAAACAAGGGATTTCATCATTTGACAATCTGAAGATCAAAGGGGAAGAGAGTCTTCCAAAGACATCTTTTTGTTCTCCTTTGTCCATAACCTTCAAAAATAACCAGGGAGCACAGTTCTTACAGACTTGCAAGGAGGCTTGTGCCCTTGTGCCACTAAGGGGCAGATCCACACAGAAAATGCTTTTGTGAAGCTTGTTCTCAGTGAGTTTTGATATATCTCCCTCCATCTGTGCCCTTCAGAGATCCTTGGACACTTAAAAACTTAACTGGATCATGAGCTCTTTGGTATCATCTGTCTTGCTAATCGCTATGGTGAGGTGTCCTCATCCTCACTCCCTGCTGTGACTCCACCTTTGCTTGTTTTCTGTCTGACCTTCTCAGATGTGCCCCACAATCCTCCGGGCTGATTCCCACGGGGCTTCAAAGTAAACATGCAGGAATGGGAATAGTGATTTATAGAGTGCTGCTGGGATTGGAGGACCATTGGCAAGTGACTAAGCAAGTCTGTTTTAAAGGGAGAACAGAAACAGGGAAGGGGAAGGTTTATGACCCTTGGGTGATGAGTCATGACCTGTATTCTAAGACCTTCTGGTTTAAAATATCGCTGGAATGTACAAGGTCTTAGTAGGTATGTTAAGAGATAGAGGATAGTAACACGTTTGCAATGAGAAAAGCAAACATTATCTCACGCTGGAAAACACTGAAAAGAGATAGTACAGCACCTACATGCACTGTTACTACTTTTCCTTCTTGAACCTGTCTTCAAGACTTCTTTTGCCCTCAGTGAACTTTGGATCTTCAATAAGGAGACAAATCACCAGAGCTCAGGGAGAAAGAAAAGGGAATATTAGGACACACGACATTCTGAAAAATTCCAGTACTGGGGAAAAAAAATAATAAAATTCTGCTGTGATTGTACTGATGGCAAACTAGAGGTGAGGCTTTTCTAGAATGGCAACCAGAATTCCTCAATTGTATATGCCATCCTGAACTTTGGTGCTGTCTGTGTCTAACTTCGAGCTGTACAGCCCAGATGAATTTCCTTCCACAGGGACCCAGTGGTTACAGTGAAAATATGTCCACCTACTGCTGAAAGCCAAGAATGGCACAGATCTTCACAGAACTGATGTGGAGGTTTGGAATCTGCATGGGACCTCTGTGGGATGAATACATATCCAAGCGGCAATTAGCCTAAGCACATGATGTTCAGGTTTGGCATTAAAGACTATGATGGATCTTCTTCCTGTTTTACCTCCCTGTATTTTAAACAGGGAATCCAGGGAGAAAAAAATATCAGAGGCACACAGATGATTACAATTTCTCTAAGCTGACTAAAGGAAGCTTTGGCTCTTACAATAAGATACAGTAGCATTAAGCTGGCTTGATGTTGTATCACGGAATTTCTTTGAACTTCCAGAGACAGTATTATAGTGACATTGATGACAGTTTTTATTTTTGGTTTTATATTTTTTTATTTCCATCAGGGCAATTTGCTAGAAATAGGGTAAAAGTTCTTTGGACTGTGAAAGACTGAATGAATCTTCCTTCTCTTTACTTCTTGACAGACTGTAACACCCATATTCAATTATGAAGTGTTAAAATGCTTTTGTAGTTAGTTTGTAATTTACTTTTGTGCTTGTAATGCTTTTGTTTAAAATTATTTTCTTGCTCACAGAATTTGCAAGCCCACTGTGGTTCTCTAGACGTGGTTAATAAGCAAGTTTCAAAGAGCCATGAGAAATTCTGTGGATATAAACAGGAGAAGTGTACCATGAATAACTGTCTGAATTAAAATCAAATAGACAGATGATAAGGGTTTTTTTACAATGGGTCTTCTTTGCATAGCTTAGTGAGGATGTCTCCAGCAGTTTTTAATGGGTTTTGTATTTTGCATGGCACCTCATTTTTCAGCCTCTTGCCTACTTAATGAAAATTGAATTTTTCCATACATGAATATATGGAAATGTAAATTGAACTGAGGTAAAAATGTGCAAATTAACGTTTATTAATGTTTCCCCAGCCATGAAGAAAAGCTCTGACTCACTCTTTCTTGAGATAGAGCATCTGCATTGTGAGTATGACCTAATTTGAAGCTCACTTAGATTGAGGAATGATTCCATTCGCTAATACAGATTTTGGTCCAGCAGCCTCCACACTCTCTACTTTCCATTTCTCTGCTATGCTTATGCTGGATTTCCTCTTGGTGAAATTGCTACATTTGGTGTCTCCAGAGCAATGCTTATTGTCTTTCTGCTGGGTCTGCTTAACTCCAGCATTTGTTAACTAGGTAGAACATTGTAGTCTCTGCTAAACAGGAGCTCAGATGACAGGATCAGTATAGTTTCTTTAAATTTTCAACAGAAAAATATTTGCTTTACAGTATTCATTCATTACATCTCTGGAAGCCTAAGATCCTAGTAATTAATCTTAATGAGATATAATTCTGATTATTTACTTTAGATTTCTGGACCTAGCCACACTTAGCTGTGTTTTATTAGAAATGTCATTACTCAGAGAATTGGGAAACACATTTTCATGATCCATTCAATACCCATGGCGAGCAAGAGAAATCTATCATGCCCTGTACATTTTCAGAAGATGACAGTTTTGGATCACAATGTGCAGTGGGCCAAACTGGTTATATTAAACATGTAGGAAAATAACATTAAGATGTATTTTTCAGTTACATGACAGCAAGAAATACCTTCAAAGAACCCTTCCTGGAGTTTCTGGTTTTATCAGGGTATTTGGTCTCTCTGGTTCAGTGCCTACTAAAAATAGTCCAGCTTTAATAAAGCACAGATGCTGACATATTCACTCACCTTCATCATTGCATGGATGCATTTCATACTGAATTTCACCTAAGGAATTTTAGACTTTACAGATAAAAATCAAAAACACTTCTTGCTTCCCATTGGGACCATTGCTGTTTTTTCAGATCAAAGGTGCCCCATCAACATAATGACTGGAGATGGAAAGTTATGATTTTTTTCAATGTACTAATGAAAAGATTAATGTAGTTTAAGTATAGTGAGTTTAGCACCTCTGTTCCTTAACCTTGTTTAACGCTTATGCCATTAGACCATATTTTTGCAATTCTTTCCTAAAGTCCTTCTTTGTCCTTTGCTATCAGAAAGAGTAGTCATCTATAATAAAGTTAGGATTCAGTTTCAATATAATTAAATATATTTCCTTGCTGAATGCATTCCAAGCATTCCTTGGAAATACTTCCTTTTTCATATACAGAAAGCCCAGTATGTTTAAATTCCAAACAGTACCATTAATATGCAATCCAGCACTTTATTTCTAATGATACATCAGAACTGGAAATTCCTCAGTCAGTTCAAGACAGGCAAAGGGGCAAGTGTTCAAAGTGGCAAGCTGGAGGTACACCCTCAAAATCCATATAATGGTTAGCAGATTTTTATACTTCCCTTTGAAGATTTATCCCTTTCATACCGAGCATGCTCTGTAGACCATAATAGATTGTTAGCACTGATTAAAAATAAATCACTTTCCAAAAGTGTACCACCTTGAGAAGGAAGAATGGTTTAGTGTGGTTATTTTAATGGACAAGTCAGTGAGGAATAGCTGAAAAGATGAAGAGAAATGATCCACTTCTGGAATCATGAGAGATTTGGATGTTTTACTCTCTGTTCTGTTAATCCCTTGCAATCCCTACATACTGAATTAGAGGGAATCCCCATGAGACAATGGAACAAAGGAATAAATATGTTAATTACTTAAATGTGTGGACAAGTGAGTTCAGCCAAAAGAATAAAGTGGATATTGAGTATTTTTTTCTAACAAAAGTAAATTTTTTAGAAAAAGTGTATGTGTGTATGTGAGTGTGTGAAAGAAGGAATACTGGTGGNAAAGTGGATATTGAGTATTTTTTTCTAACAAAAGTAAATTTTTTAGAAAAAGTGTATGTGTGTATGTGAGTGTGTGAAAGAAGGAATACTGGTGGAAAGTATCTGTTCTGGTTTACCTGTGGAGGGAGTGCTGTTGAAGGAGCCACAGCTGCAACACTGATGCAAGCACTGCCATTTACCACTGTAGTATTGTTTTGCATACTTTCATCCTTTTTTTTTTTTTTTTTCAAAATTAGCAGGCTCTACTGACTATTTCTTGGCTCATTTTCTACAGCCTTAGGTTTGTAACGCAAGAGACCGGAGAGCCACCAGTGTTCAGGAAACTTTATCATATGAGCACGAAAATTTTCTTTCTCTCATGTACATTTATCAGGGAGACCAGAGAGTGTGTAAGAGACAGCCGAACTTCCTTAAAGATTGGTTCTTCCAAAAAGATTGGTTCTCTTTTTCTTTCACAATTTTTCTTACTAGGAGTAAATATCAGCAGTTCCACAACCAGCTGAGAGTTGTCTTTACTAAATTACAATTGAGAACATATAATTTAGTGGAAGCTTCATAGGACACAATGTCATATGGGCTTCTCTTTACATATAAAAAGACAGGTAGACCACAGTGCTAAATGCAAGACTCGAGTTTACCTTGACTGCACCAGTGCTCGACCAATGCAATATCCTCAAAATAAGGAGAGAGGTATTGTCATTTTCATATGTTGGCTCCTGTCTTGTGCTCCCTATAATTTTTCTTTTGTAGGCTGAACATAGAGTAAAACAAAATAAAGGACTTAGCCTTCAAACCATTGACATACAAGGGTCTTGCACAACTTCCCATGAGTGGAGCTCTTTGAGATCAGTCCATAAGTGTGGTATTTTGTTTGTTTTACTTCTTATACATTTTTTTCTGCATGTCACTGGAGTCCTACCAGTGCTATGGCATTGCTTCAGTAGAACCGAGAAAGCATTTGGGCAACATACTTTTAATGGCATACAGTATTACTCTGTTTAATGACTCCAAGTATATTCAAGTAGTAATAGTAACGACAAGTAGTAAAGGCTATTATCCATTGTATTAAGGGTATTAAGTTCAAATAAACTAAAAGAGTAATAAAAAACCCTATGTATCATAGGATCTTAGAAGAGAGAGTTGGGAGTGCCCTTAGGAGGTCACCTTACTCATCTCTCCACCTGTGACATGATCAAACTCTTCTCAAAAACCTGCGCAGGATAATAGTGTTTCTGTCAGGCAGTCCCATTGCTTTGCTACCTTTCCATGAGAGAACCTGCCCCAAGAGTTTAATCTGATTTTGTTGCTACAGTTTAAGCCTGCTGCACCTTGGTTTAGTATTCTTGGAAAGGGAGAATGGTCTTATCCTTCCTGTCTTACCATAGCCTTTCACATGGTTGAAGATTGTTAATATGTAGTGTTGTATTCTGCCATCGCCTTCTCACAGTTCTCACTGCTTTATATGACTTATATTAAGATTGATTACTTTTTTTTGCTTTCCTGTTGACTCTAAAATTTATCTTCATCTTCCTTTAAGTGTAGTGCATAAAGTTGGACACAGGAACCCACCTGGCGCTTCCCAGTGGCAAACAGAGTGGAAGAATTCCATCCTGCACCTTGAATCAGAATCCTGAGTTCGTTTTTTTTGCTTTTCCTTGTAAATTATTTCTTTCATTATTTTGACAACTGAACAAAACAAATTTTGTGTCCATTTGTTTTCTCCTGAAGGAATGGGAAACTTCTAATGAACTGTTAAAAGTTAACATGCAAGTAAATTTAATAGCCATACTCTGGTCCCAGAAAAGTCTTTGGAAAATTAACTATTGTCTATAATGCGATCAAGATTTGGCCCTGAGTTAACATCAGTGCTTGATAAAATAAATGAGTTCCAAAGTCTGTAATTAATTGAGGTACACAGCAGTTTGCAGGTTCATGTCTAACCTTTTGTCATTTTCCCCCAAGAAGAAATTGAAGTGAGATGTGATTATGTAGCTCATAATAGCGTGCAAGCCTTGGAAGAAATGCCTTCCTTCTAGGAAAATTAGAACAGGTCTGTTTGAGAGCCAGTCTTTTCTGCTATGCAAGGAAAATCCTAGCTTTGGATCTATAGGCTGTCCCTTGCAAAGCAGCTTAAATTTCCCTGACTGTGTAGTCCTTTACTTTGATCATGTTCCATGTGTACAAGACAATCCAACCAATCTGTCATTTGTGACTTAAACCTTGAGTGTTATAAATAAATGCTGTGCAACTGCTGGCTAAAGGACAAATCAGAACATTAGGACGATTAAGAGAAAGCAAAGCATCAGTCCAACTACAATAAAGCTAGTATCATTCAGTCCACTGTAATTTGAAACATCTGTCAGCTAGTCCTGGCTTCTGATATAACAGGCCAAATTCTTGGACACTGAGTTATTCTTAGAAATATGCATACAGGCATTGGCAACTCATGCTGCAAATTGCCTGTTGCCAGTACCCTGTCAGTTATATGTGCCAACAGATATAAAAACTATTGTTCTAAGTCATGAAAAATAACTCCAAGTTTTTAATTTCAAATTACTCAAGGATTTCAGGGATATGGGAGCCAGTGAATTTTAAACTACACCTCACAGAAATTAGAAATAATTTAAGAAATGTCGTTCAGTTCACTCCAAACGTAAAGGAGGTTCTGCTCACTCCTTGCAATGGGCAGTGTGTGACCCAGCCTGGTGACCTCAAATGAGGGATGAGAAAAAAGAAAGAATAGGACAAAGCTGCATGCCCTTAGAATGAAAAAAAAAAAAAACAAACAACCCCCCCCCCAAAAAAAAACCCAGTGCAAAATAACTAGGTATCATGCTTTTCATAAAAGTCATAATACATGTTATTTTAAGTCTTGTCTGTTGAAATGTACACTCTCACCTATTTCATCTACCCTCTCTTTCAAAGATCCATGCAGCTACCGGCATTTCCTGTGTAATATCACTTAGGAAAGTGAAAACATAAGTGGAATTTTCAATAAAAATGTTGTTTGATACGAAGCTGAGTTGTTTCCACATAGACCATGTTTTCAGCCTCAAGAGCAGAACCATTGCCCCGCTGAAAATTTGTATTAGGAGTTGGAATTTATGGAATATACTTTTTCTTTCTTCTGTTCATGGAAATGTGTGATTCACAGCTTCCTCTTTTCTCCTTGCTTTTCTCCTTCTCTCCTGTTCCTTAATTGGATGCCCACATTTCCACAGATGCTCAATAGTGTAGGTAATTTGGGAAAGAAGGATGGTAGGCACATATATCATCATAATGTTCACAGGACATGTTGATGAAGTAACCCTCTGTACAGGAACACCACAGCTTTTACTGAACTTTACATGTAAGATGGAATGGAAAACTTCACCGGTTGTTAAAAAAAGCAATTTTTTATTGCATTTTGTGAGGAGTTCAGACCTCTTGCTTATGTTATGAGTTCCAAAACTGCTCAACCTTATCCTTTCAATAAACAGAAGAACTTAACAGGATTTTTAGGTATGCAGTAGAGGGAGTGAAACTCAGTCTTGTCAAGGTTGTGACACCCACGTGCAAGTATGGACTCGGGAAAGTCTCAGGTCAGAAACTGTGTGGCTGTTGAAGCTTAGTCACCTTCCTGGTAGATAGTAATTGATCCATGGTTTTAGGGATGCATTTTGCATGCCTAAGTCCTCCTTTGTTGCTCTGTCTAAATCCCAGCTGAGTTGTAAAAGAATTTTGATGCCAAAGGAAATAAGTGGATTAAAAATTGTCCTTAGAGTATCTAAAAGTTGTTTGGTTTTTGTTGCCTTTTTTTTTTTTTTTTTCACATGGGTTTGTAATTGTTTCATGCTCTTATGGCTTTGGTGGTTTCTTTTCTCAGGGTTGATGAAAACCTTATCTTTTGTTTTAATCTGTTTTGTTCAGGGTCTTAATTTGAGCACTCGAACAAAACAACTCACTTGTTTTATTTAACTTGGTCTTGTCTTCTGATGCAAATATTTTGAGCAGCAGTGGTTCTGCAAAAGTTGTGAGTTTGTGAGTTGCAGTACTGTCAGGCTTAGAAACAGAAACATTTTGTGGATGACTCAGAAGTCAGGTGCAAATCAATCAGTTGCTCCTGTTGTGTTCGTTTATGGGGCTCCATCAAAGGCCTTTGGCTCCTTACAAATTGCAGTACAACATACCAAGGGTCAAAGAGGAGCTTATTTTTCAAAAGGCAAGAATTATTCTGTATGTATATAGCTCATGATTGAGCAAGATCTCTTTGGAGTTGGAACAAATACTAGAAAAAGTTAAATAATTTCTATTTCATAGTAGGACTGATAATTAGTAAAATGCCATTTACACTGCACTAGGGAGTCTTACTGTCTCATAAGTGTCTGAAGCAAGTCTCACAGCATGGGGTATTGCTCCTATTTTGCAGATGGAAGAAGCTGGGAGTAGGGAAGTGAAATGCTCCCACAGGAAACCTTTGGCAGAGCCAAATAATGAGACCTGATTCATGATCTGTGCTGCAGTTGCTTGATTACGTTTTCCTTTTCTTCTTTCCTTGTTTGCTAGTGAATCATGACAGTGGGTGACCCCAATTTATATTGCAGATGGTAACATTTAAATCTCAGGAAAGTCTTGATCTAGTGAACCTTTATTTTCAACCTCATAATATCTTCTTACAGAGTTTTAACTGAAAAAAAAAGGAACCTCTGTGTAGAGTATCAGGATCTACTAGTTTTGCAGTCTGAGTCTGGCTAAAAGCAAGAGCTGGTTTTTAGGAGTTGTGCATGGGTTTTTTTGTTAAGGTTTGTTTGTTTGTTTGTTTGTTTTCCCCTATCATTGTTCTTCCTGCCTTTGTTTTCTTTCTCCATTTTTCATGTGCAAATGGGAATTATGGTTATCTTGCGCTGTGTCCATGTAATTTAACAATGAAGTTCCCAACTCATCTTAAAATCATTATCATTCAGTTGATAATCACTTTTAAGGATTTGTCTTTTTTTTCTCATCTGTAACCGTGAACTGTATTTTAACTTCCAGTCCTGTGGATTCAGCACTACTGTACTGATGACAATTGCTCTGACTTATAATTACTAGGAGAGAAAAGCATTTTCCTCAATAGGTTTTTTTATAACCTGTGAGTACTGAGACGGTATTGGGGTTGATTCAGATTGGATCTAAACTACAAAGCAGTGCTCACTACCAAGTTGGAAGTGCATGGGCATGAACTCACACTGTGGATGCTTTCTTTGTACTGTGAACAGTGCAGGCTACTTCATGTTCTCACTATCAAAATCCTGTGTTTTTCTTTGACAAAAAAGGGGGCTCTTCATTTACTTTATAAAACCTATGAACTTATTGCGAAGAGAAAACAAATGGACAGTGAAGAAAATTTCTCAACAGCTTAGCTGAAGACAGTTATTCTTCCAATAAATGTTTTTCCATGGAAATCTATAAGCCTGATTTCAACATAACCGCAATGTGGAGAAGTCTGTGGGAATGCTAATTACCAGCACCATTCAAACAAGGTGTTATTTTGTCCCTACAGAGCTTTCTGAGACTTGAGGATAAGTTCTTGTTTGCTGGGTGTCTGAAAAGTAAAATGAGTAGGTTGGTTGAACCAGAGCCGTGTGGTAAAGGAGGGTGAAAAAATGAGAGGGGCCACTCTGAAATTACTGTTAGTCAGGGAATGCCCTGAGGCAAATTGACCATCCATTTACTTTCACATTTTCTTTGTTAAATTTATAACCTTATGAAGAGAACAGAGGACTTCGGGACTCTCATCCTTACTGTGCCAAAACTCTGCTTTTAACTGAAGAAGATGGGAAATATTCTGGGGAAAGAGATTTTTGCAAGGAGACCTGTGGGTTGGGGGCACAGTTCGTGGGTGAGCACGTTTTGCTGGGAGATGGAAAGAGAGCAGGAATCATCTCTTCTCCATGCCCTTGCAGCCGAGAATTTTGGTTGTGACAAGCATGACTCAGATTAGACACCAGACAAAACCCCCCAAAGGCCACGAGACCATGACAGGGGAATAGGTCGCCCGGGGCTGTTGTGGAATCCTGTCTGGAGGATTTTTGAGCTGTTAGACAAGCCTCTGTCAGGAGTGACAGTAAGCATAGCTGGTTCTGCCCCGGGGTGGAGGGATGGGCTAGCTGGCCTCTCAAGGTCCCTTCCAGCCCACGTGGTTGTGATTGAGGGAAAGGTCCAATTACTTACGATGGGAGTGACGGTGAGTTGACAGCGGAGGAAATGTGTGATGAATGGTACCTTATCTAGTTCCCTTACTGTTCTCTCTGCTTGCGGGCGTTCTGGTACTGTGTGATGATACATCTGATTGTAGTGCTTTATTCAGCCACTCTAGTTCTCTTTGTTTTACATAATTAAAGGGAAGAAGTTACCTTCTTTATTTTTTCTGTGAGTTTTTTGGCAATGTTTTACTTTCTATGCTTAACATCTTCCGCTGCAGCTGATGTACCATTTGTTTCGAAACTCTGTTCCTTATGCCTGTTGGTTGGGGGCCTGTAAAGATATACAAATTTGTTGCAGCTGATCAATGACGCTGAAAACTTTAATAGCTCTTCTAATCCAAATAATTATCAGTAAAATTAATCTCAAAACGTTCAGTTTGTTTCTCTGATGTTATTAGTAAACAAGAAACAGGCATCCAAAAAACAGGCTTTGCTCTACAACTGTCCTTAAAACTTCTCTGAAACACAGCGTGCTTGAGAAAAAGAAATCTTTCTTAAAAGAAATATTTTTCCAGCATTTGCAAGATGTCATAAACTGTTTTATGAAGAGAGAAAAATGGAACATCTGTGCCATTCATATTTATTTTCCCAACATAACTTACCAGAAAATAAAAGAGAAAGGGGAGGGTTTATTTTGCAATTGCTGTGCAGCTGTTTGTGTGACTGTCAAGGGCTGCCAAAAAAAGAAACTAAAAGAAACAATCAAATAACTTCTAAGATTTAAACAAAATGGAGTAAAATAATTTAGAAAGGAGAAGCCAACATTTGTTTTCTAACTTCTTGTGTAATTTATCAGAGTTCCTGCACATGCCAGGTTAACTGTCTGTAGCACTTTCCAATGTAGTGTGGAGAGCAGTTCTCAGGAAGGTCTTCAAAGAGCTGGCTGGGTGACCTTGGACCTGCAGATTAATTTCCAATGTTCCCACATAAAAGCATGTTGTCAGCTTTGTCTTCCCCTATGCTCCCCTAGCCCTCACACCTGTGATAACTCTGTTATAAGGCTGTGGTGAGACAGTGCCCTCCTTGAAGACTGCTCATCCCTTTTGATGTTAACTGAATCACTGAATTATTCAGCAGTGAGATCATCAGGGCAGAACTCACAGTTGTGTTTGGCAATTATATGTGCTATCCATGGGAAAGTCCTGCTCGCACAGTGACCCAATTCCAATCTGATGGCTCTTACGTCTACTTTCAAACTATCTTCCTGAGGCCTCAGAGAAGTAAAGCTCTTACTCTTATCTCTGTAGCAATCTATGGCCTCCAATCTGGAGCTGGATTGAGACCCTTCTTATGGAAGAAGAGTCTCTGACTTCTTCTTGCTGGGCATGGGGAGGTGAGAAGTTGGCTGGTGTGAATCCCAATCCCAGGTCATAGCTGGCTGGAAAGAAAGTGGCCTCCGGCACCAGCTCTGAGTCTGGTGGCCAGACAATGCTCTCACATACAGCGGGAGCATGAACACACACTGAATAGCGTTATTTGACAAAGGACAGGAGTTGGAACTGTGTGACAAACCACGCACATCTCTAACACATCTGAGTGGGCACATCTCTAACACATCTGTAACTCCACACCTATTTTTTTTCAAGGTATGAGCAATGGTAGCATTTGCATGGGGTGAGGAGTGGCTCTTAGATCTCTCTCTGAACCTTACCTAATTAATCTTGCCAACACTTCAGGAGCTGATTTTGCATCCAGTAGAGTTCTTCAAGTCTAAAATAGGTAGTTTTTGAGAATGAAGCATAAAATCCTCCTGTATAAAAATCAAAGAATAAGTGAATATGCCTTGAGAAAGAAAAGTGCACCTCCTCAGAGGCCCACCAGGAAGTACAAGGAGAGGTGGACAGTGTAGAGTCCATTTTTTAAAACCAGAGGTGGTAGCAAGTGGCAGCAAAAGAAATTTGCTTATCCCAAACTGGTGTAAGTTTTCAGGAACAGAGAAAGAATGAGGTGACAAGACTGGAAACTGAGAAGCCAAAGTGGGAGTGAGAAACTTTTTTTGCTGTGACTGAAGAAAAGAGTTGAGGTGACATCAGTGATTAAAAAAAGGTAATGGGCAGGAGGGGAGAAAGTGAGGTAACAGGAGTTATTTTAAATTACTTAGAAATGGCAGGAATTAGTGGAAATGTGGAGACCAGATGCAGCTATACTGCAAAGAAACGCTCATAAAAATGACTTCTTGATGCATTAAGGCACCATTCAGTACTCTAGCTGGCAACAGCATCATGGATTCAGACCTCTCCCCCAGGTAGGTCTCCATCTGAACTGGCCTGGTTAGCTGTATTTTATTAGAAAATACTAGGTTTCTGAGGCTGACATCCTGAGGGTGAGACTTTATATATTGGGCTTCATACAGCCCTTCTCCAGGGACATAAGGGAGGCTCAAAATGTAAAATTGAGACTCGGCATTTCTGTTTTGTTGATTTCAGTGAAGAATTTTTCTTAAAAATGGCGTTTGTGAGAAACTTTTAAGGCCATATTTGTTTGTAGGTGTAATGGTAGCTCAGGGTCAGATGACAGGGCACACAAGTCAGCAGGCATGGAACATACCCATGAAGTGCCATTGCTGCCTGCATCAGCTTCTCCTGGTACAGGGATGCACAAAAAGTAGGCAGCAGCACCCACAGGGTGGCCGGGTTTCCTACATCTGGAAGCAGGAGAGGGATGTAGAGCAGAGAAGTAACTCTTTTCTGCCCCTGTAAGAGGGTCAGAGCACACTGGGAGAGGTGACATTTGAACTGTCAGGCATAGGATTGATACTGTGATTCTTCCTCTCCAAGTGAAGAGCAAAAGCAGGTGGCAGGGTGTTGTGGCTCCAAGCCATTGCTTGCTGCTCAGTGTCTCCTTGAACACTGCAATGGTGAGGGCTTCAGGCAAAGCTGTGCCAGCTCGTTTGCTCTTTGGTTTCGTGAGATCTTCACAAGGTAAAGAATCACATCAGACAATGTTCTCTGCAGGTCTGCTGGTGCTTTGTCTTTTTGCATGGTAACCTGCATGTTTGAACAAAAAGTCTTAAAGAAAATGGACAGCTTTCTTTTGTGAAACCTCAAATAATAGGTCTCACACATTTCTGAATGATTAAGAAAGTTACTGCTGTATTGCAGGGACAGGAATAGTGTTAAGCATTTTACAGTACAAGGCAAAATCAAGGTCCCAGCCTTGCAGCTGGGGTTACAACACTCATGTGGCCCTGTGGGCTCACAAAGAGGCCGACTGGCTCCAGACCGGACTCTGGGAAGGCAGTGGATATCTGCCCCTTCGACACTCCGTAGCTGGGGCCCAAGTACACTCAGGCCTAGGCATGGCCTCTGTCTGGCTGCCTGGCCATCCGTATGGGATAAATATTCAAAGAAAAGAGGCTGACAGGGAAGGCAGCTTCCTGCTGTAGCAGTCTGCTGCTCTGGTGATGAGGAAGAATTTAAGGTAAGAAGGAGCAACACACATTGTTCCCATGACGAATGCAATTTGCCAATGCTGCCACAAAGCTTGTGATCGACTCTGAGCCTACAAATCCGAGTTTAGATCCTATTCATCCAGCTGCAGCTGAACTTCAGGCACAGCAGCTGCATTTCTTGTACCAGGGCAAAATTTGGCTTAATTTCTCTGCCTTAAAAAAGCTGGAAGGAGAGCGAAGTTGAAGCTGATGTAAAGCAAGGTGAACCCACAAGCTATGTTGATTGAAGCCCTGGGACCGAGAGCAAAGGAAGTGTCTGAAGGGAGTGGGAAGATCAGCAATGGGAAGAGTAAATAATCTAATCACACCAAGGCTGGGATTTGCAATCCACACCCAGCTGCCAAAGCAGTATTAGCTAGTTCATTCAATCTGTTGCGTAAAAGGGTAATTTCCATCTGTGTTTTCTGAACCCAAATCCCACCAAGGCTGGTCATCAGCAGAGTCTTGGGGGGGCATGTGTGTCACAGGCGGGGGCCTTGGTTCCCACGCAAGGCCAGTCTGACCCCACTCCTCAGCCTTACCTGTTTTAAAATTCCACTTAATTTCTCAGACTGCATCTTGAAAAGAAACCCAGCGAAAGGTTTAGTGCTGTTGTCATCCAGCCTTCCAGCTGTTTAGTTTTCAGAAATTATTGTGTGAGGAAGGGGGAGATTAGGTACTGGCAGTCAGCCCTCCCCTCACCCTGACACAAAAATGTTGTTATCAGTGCTTTTAAGCAGACTAATTGATCACTTGTTAACAGTGGCCCTGACCATCAAGGTCTGGGAGGGGCAAACTTGTTAAAATGATGGCTGCTGTTTGATATTTTAAATTTTGAGTAGATAAAGACAATTTGCCCATGACACAAGGCTTAACATCATATTGTTTTGAGAAGCACTGGGGGATTATTGGTGACCTCAGGGGTCACACCATAGTCATTTTTCCATGTCATCTGACAGGGACAGACCTCATTAACACACAGTACAGGCAGCTTCTACCAGGATGTTTAATTAATGATGATATGGAGGCAAGAGTGCTATCTGCAAAAGGCATGCTGTCATTTCCTCTGACTTGTAGAGTTTCCTTTGCCGTCTCCTTCACAATTTTCTTTAGCCTGCACACATGTATCAGGATCTGCAGAGGATTTTTTTAAAGTTGGGTTTCCACACTTGTGCTGTCTCTTCATGAAGTTGAAGGAGGATTGACAGTTGGGGGATTGCAATAACTGGTGTTTTCTTTTTCTCCTCTCCCCTCACCACTTCTAATTATCTGAATTGTCAAGTTTGGGATCCTTCAGTCTGACAGAAGTGATACTCAGAGGGGAGTAGCTTAACTTGCTTACATTCAGCTCTCCAGGCATAATCAAATGTTGGGTTTGCTGTATCTTTTACACGTTATTGTTTGACCCAAAACAGCAGTCATTTAAGTTGAAAGCAGTGACTTGAAAACAAATAGAAAATAAGAGCTGTAAACTGACCTAAATTCCTCCTCTTGACTCCTGGGTCATCACACCAGCCTCCAGGTGCCATGGGCTGTTTACATTAGACTTAAAAATGAAGGAGAGAGCTTGCAGGTCCCTATCTTTGCATCTGCAGCAGTGTTTGACCCAGTCTGTAGCCTCTGTTCCCGGGTCAGAGAAAGGGGAGTGCTTAATAACGCCGGCAGCTAGCTCATGGCGTTGTGCCTGTGTGAAGAAGTGTCTGAAAGACACTAAGAGCTTGACAGTATTATACTTAGATGAATCTTCTGTAAGAAGAGGCCAAGTCATCCTTTTCCTGCAGTCACTACTGTGAGTTGTACACAGAGTTTGACTTTTATGCTAGAAGCGGGAAGGCGAGAGGCATGGGGTGGGGATGAACATGCAAAGGTCTGTCCAGTGGTTTCAGAAGCTGGTGAGAAGGGCACAGTTTGGGGTCGGTGTCCCTCCTTCTCAGCTGCTGCGGGCTACACAGGTGTGATACAATAAAAATATCTCACCCCTCTTTGATTTAGCCTCATGGCGTCTAAATCAAAAAGAAAAGTAAATCACACAATTACAGAAATGGTAAAGGACTCAAGTGTGGAGCAGGAAGAGAAGGCAAAGGCAAACCAGTTGTCCTACAGGTGAGGGGAGAGGGGGAGGGTGTGACTGGTGTTGGGGACTGGGATATGGCAAGGAGGAAGGTGGAGGTAAGATGGGGACAGGAGGTGAGATGGTGAAGGAGCAGAGTAAAGAAGAAATCAAGCTTAGGTGGACCAGAAGCAGAAAAGTCATCATCTGTGGGCCTTGTTGCCTCTTGCAGCTTATCCATCAAGAGAAAAGAGCCTCTGTAGGTCTCTGCAGCTCCCTGCTGCTTCATGGCAAAGGGCAGCATAATGAATCTGACTACTCCCCTGTTGATGACTCACTTAAAGGTCACAGTGAATCCACCTCAAAATGTAATAGGCCTGAGAGGTTATCTGTACCATCCCTCTTGTGCTCTGGCTGGAATTCATTGGTATGCCTGCTTTTTTAGATAGTGGTTTAAAAGCTTGGTTAAATGCACACCAAAAATCCATTAGCGGAATGCCATGTTTGCCAAGCCCTGCTCTTGCAAATTAGCCAGTTATTACCAATCTGCAGCCTGAATGCAGATCTTGGGGAAGCATTCTAATGACAGTCTGCACCTAAAAGATCATAGGGATGCAGGGGTGTTTTGTTGGTTTTTTTTGGTGTTGTTAAAAAAATTCTTAATTGCAAATCCAGAGCCATAACCAGAAAGTCAAACCATCTCCCAAAATACAAATGCTTTAAAGCTAGTTCATTTTACATGGTACAAAAGGGTACACAAAAACATTAATAAACAGAATAAATAAGTACACTTGCCTCTGCCAGGCTGATCATGTGTATCATGTCTCTCAGATCAGTACATAAACAGTCCTGCATGGAAACATGGGCTCCTTTTTCAATAGGGGATTTCCCACCAGAGCTCTGCAAGAATGTGTGTCCTTGTAATGCTCTTTCTGAACAAGGACTGGCAACAACAGTTGCTAGCAAGCTTGGATAGCTTTGTTAAGAGCAGATATTTATGTTGCTCCCTTTAAAAAGAAAAATGTCACAGCAATGAAGGGGAAAAAGGTTGCAATTATCTGTCAAACTTGTACACGCTATGGACCATAGCAGTGAACTAAGAACCAGGCTATAGTCCTGCACCATGTCCCAGCTTGATCTCTTCTATGTGCCTCGTCCCAATAAAAAATGGTACCTCTGTCAGGTATAATAACAGCCTATGCCTTCCAAGCTTGCTGGGTAATTATTGCAGCAGCAAGACTGAGCCTCTTGGAAACCCACAATAAAGCTTTGCAGTATCCCCTTTTTCCTGTTTCTCTGAAAGATTATCTCTGGATTGCCAAACTGTGGAGAAAGCAGAGGGGAGGTGCTGTCACCCTTCTCAGATCTTGAAATGGTTTGCCATGGGCTAAAGTACAATTTTAGGGTACATCATCTCAGGAGAGGTGCCAGTGACAACCCACTCAAAAGCAAAGGCTGACTTATAAGCAAATCTGTCACTAAGTATCAAATATCTGGGAAGCGAAATGTCAGGCCTTAAAAAACCTGACCAAGCCGAGAGTGTTTATTAAGATATGCATGCTGCTAAGATAGGTAGGTGATGAAACCTGCATTGAAACTTTCATCCAAGGCCAGGTTGGATGGTGTTTTGAGCAGCTTGGTCTAGTGGAAGGTGTCCCTGCCCATGGCAGCGGGGATGTAACTGGATTATCTCTGAGGCGACTTCCAACACAAACCATGCTATGATTCTATGATTGAAACTGCACTGTGTTTTAAGATGTAATAACTGTCTGTCTCCTTGCTTCTGGAAGACTGGTTGCAAATGTCTTTTTAGTTCATCATCTTAAACACAGATATTATATGGACCAAACACAGAGAGATGCAAGCAAACTCTAGTAACCAGGAGACATCCCACTCACTAACTTGCCATTCAGGAATACAGATGGTAACTACAATACCTGCTTTGCTGAATGTGTGTTCATTATAGTCCACTAAGTGATTTCTCTGTCTCACTGGGCTTCACGACAAGTGGTGGATATTTGAAGTCTTTTGGGAAGCTCACAAATCAGTAAGTGTTGTATTGTACTTGCTCTGATTCATTTCTCCCCTGGCCCATCATCATGCTTTCAGAAAGACAGGTTCTTCCTTCCAAACTCATGTACTTAAACTTTTGTTTAGCATGTCCAAACACTTCAGCCTCATGGAGCTTTTACATTTTGGGAAGGGTTATTTATAGCTCTCCAAACTGGGCAAATCTTTCCCTGACTGACGGCTCGTATTTGTATTTATTTTCTTTAAGGAAACATGCTCACAGTCATCTGAATGATGTATGAACAGCAAAGCACCTTCCCTGCATGTGCATAAAAGCCAAACTCAGCTCTGCTAGTGCGGCTTTTTTCTCTGGACAGACTAACTATACAGTCTAACTATACATATTGTTAAAGTAGCACAGACATCAGAATTAGTAACAATAGATGGAAAATAAAAATCTGTATGTGTTAAAGGTGAGGGCTGGGGTTCAAGTGAGGAGACCCTGTTCTGCATCCTGGAACAAACTTCTTACGGGGCAATAAGCAAGTCCCTTTCAGCACAACCCTTCTCAATCCACCTCCCTCCTGCTTGAGCTTTGCTGAGCAACATCTCCTGCTTAACACAAATGGTCTTTGTACCACTTGAGGGAATAAAGCTGCTGCCTCTCATCCTTCTGATAACAGAGGATGAGCTTGTAGATAAAGAGGAGGATGTGGCTGGAGGCAGAGGAGGTGGTAATGCTGAACCTGCTGCCTCCTTGTTTAACCACTGCAGTCACTCATAGAGTTCTAGAATCACTGAGGTTGGAAAAGACCTTTAAGATCACTGAATCCAACAATAACCTCAAGATTATGTCCAACAAAGTCCACCACTAAACTGTGTCACTAAGCACCACATTTACACATCTTTTAAATACCTCCAGGGACAGTGACTCAACCACACATGGTCTCAGTGTGACAGAAAAAGGAACACATTCTATTCTCTTTTGTATGTCCTTAATTTTATGGAGATGAACTTATGATTCCTACCCTACCTGAAGGTATCATGAGGGGGATATTTGCAGCTAACTTCACACAGGCTTCCTTCAAACTAACCTCTACCCTCTTGCAGAGAGCAGTCTCCTGTTGCACTGAGGACAATTATGCAGCCAGTGAAGCTACTTGGAGAGGTGGGGGGAAGGCTCTGCTATCGTTGCTACAGTCTGCTACTCAGGGGTGACCTAAATAGGGATGTTGTAGGGATTAAAACATGAAAGGATAGCTATAACTGAGACACTAATAGAAGCAGACAACACATCTGAAGGGTTAAATACCAGGCAGAGGGTTAGTCAATGGAACAGCGGTTTAGGAGAATTCTAATTACGGTCAGGAGGACTTTACAATTTAAAGTGAGGAATATTGTAGTGATGCAGCTGGTAGCTGAAACTAGTTCTGGTATGGGGTGATCAGGATGGCTCTATCTGTAGATCTGTCATGGCTCAGGGTAAGGAACTCTGCTGTAAGAGTGAGCAAGTAGTGTGGTATCTTGAGACAGAATGGAGATAGACGAAATTATCTGTGTGAAGATATCTCTTTTCATCCAGAAAGTCCTTTCTGAGTCTCAGAGACTTTGCTGGTCAAAGTCATTGACTCACTAGTGAAAACCTGATGAAAAGGTTGGAAAACAGTAATGGATCAAATGAGAATTAGACTGGGTCAAGAATAGCTTCCCAAAGAAGACTGAGGGCAGGATGTATTTAAAAGGAATTCTAGCAAAACATCTCATAGGAGCCTAGAGGTTAACTGTATGCTTCATCCTTAAGGGAGATTCAGGTGGATCTTTCATGACTGAAGAGTCCAATTTTCTTCCACTTTCTGGTGTTTCTTAAGACATCTTGAAATTCTGAATTTATGGAATTTATGGCAATGGAAGTGAGCCTTACAATTAGTGTGTGGAACACTTCTAACACCCTCTCAGACAGGGCTTCATCCCCAGCTGCTGGAGCTCTGCTGGCCAGGGAACTGCTCTGTAGGTGGGATAGCTGGAGAAGTGACCTGTGGAGTTTCTTACGATTTATAGTGGAGGTCGTATGACAGCTTTTTGGTACATCGTCTAAACCTTTCATATGACTGAGAGGTCTTCATTTTCAGAAGAGCTAAAAGGAGAAATAGGGAGTGAAAACTAGAATTTTGGGTTGCCGCTGGTGAAGTGACATGTGGAAAACATTAATGAGGTCTTTCGGAGGGGCACACACCCCCTTGTTTCAGCTTCAGATGAGGCTGTGACTGCTGTTGCTCAGGTGAAAAACAATTAGGCAGCAGAGCAAGATTTTCACTGAATTATATATGAAACCTCAGTAAAGATTATTCTGTCTTCTCAATTCTTGATGTTTTAGGCAGATTTGCAGTGCTCTCATCCATCCAAGCATGGCTGTATGCCTTCTCCAGCAGAGCAGCTTACACATAGCAGCCTGTCCTCTAATCCTGCAAGGTTCTCAGAGGCCTGCTGAGAGAGAAGAGGACTTGTGACTACTTTTGCTCACATTTCCAGTGCACAGTTAGGCTAACAAAGCTGAAAAACCAAGTGTCCTCCTCCTTCCTGGGACAGTCCTGAACTCAGTGACATTTGTGGAGGGCAATTTGACAGAGATCAACTGAGTTACTACAGACTTCTTGTGACTGTCAACAAGACCAGAATCTCCCACTTAACTGATAATCTGTTGTGCTTTGCCTTACTTGTCATTTTCTGTTACCTGTACCCACAGCTGATGAGAGCACACAAAGAGCCTGTTTTGCAGACTGATAGTGTATCTCAGAGGAAACATTCGCAAAATGTTGGTATCCCAGTAGAGATCCTGGGATTACAGTTCCAGTAAAATAAATATATCCCCCTCCTTGACATCAAGCAGTGGATATTTGGCAGGCCTGGGCTTTTCCCGTTACTTTCCTTAGATGCCGTGCAAAATTTCAGGTTGCATTCCAGGTTTTGCTCTTGTGGTGATTCAGCCAGTGAATTGCAATTTGAGGGTCTTGCAGAGATGGAAGAGAAAAGTCTGCCACTAACACAAAGCAGTCAGACAGTGGCCCTGTGCACTTCCCAGGTAAGACTGAAGGGGCCAGTCTATGCCTCATTCAAAGCTGGCAGAGCTAACATCTTGCTCACAGGGAAGAAACAGTCCTAAACTGAGTATCTTTTCATAAAAAAATGCCCCATCTCATTTGGCTGTCAAAAGTTTTTACAATCATCCTCAAGTGTGAACCACAAGAGCCAGTTCTTGTCTATCAGTTGGTTAGTCAAAGGAAATGGGGTGTATTTTAGAGATTCCATTGTCCCTTCATTCCCGTGTTTATTTGCCTTCCTCTGCAGAGCTCTGAAAGTGATGGATAGCTTGTTGACTTCTGAACTTGAAGATAACTTTTTGAGTTTCATCTCATGTTGGAGGGAAAGAAGTTGAAGGGGAGCAGAAAAGATTTCAATGATTTTGTGCAGCTGAGGTTAGCAGCAAGCCATTAATTATATGCAAAGGAATAATAACAGATAGATAGGCTTTTTATTGTATTTTTTTTGCAAGTTGAACTGTTAATGTGAAATGAATAGCTGCTGCAGAATGATTGCAACCCACATAACCAACTAGGATTTTACGATCTTTGTGTAAAGATATTTAAAAATATTAACACAGCTTTGGTAGAATACATTAGTATGCTGGGATAACAAGGCACTTTGGAAAGCTTTGGAACCTTCTTCCCAACCCACCACCAAATCACCTCCAAGTTCTTATTTATTATTACTTAGAGAGCACATTAAGTGCACACTGTGCATTGTAACAAAGCCATGGTCTCTGCCCTGAAGATTTTACAAGTCTGAGACTTTGATCTAATACCTACTTAAATCTGTGGGAGTCTTTGCCTTGATTTCAGTGTGGGTTGGATCAGATCCTCCTACAGCATTTAAAGAGACGTAGCAACAGTTTTTGTTACACTTTAGTCAGCTCACAGCAAATTCATGCCTGAGCAGTTCCCTGAAATGGTCCTGTTCAGTGCAATGGGGACCTTCACTCAGTGAGTGAGTTAGCACTTACTAACCTGGGCAAATGGAGCCCTGGTGGGAGAGAGGAGAGAGAATGGAAGGATGGAGGTACCTGTGCGTGTTTGCTATGGGCTCCTTTGCACCAGGAGCAGCACAACTGGCTGAAAAATACACCGGGCTAAAATTCCTTACTTATGCCCACTGCCTGAGCACGAGCTGAGCAACCACTGCCTGTGTGGAAATTTCTGAGGATGTGATTCCGTCCACATTCTGCCACAGCCACTTCCAAGTGAAAGCTGTGCATACACAGCCTTTGCCCCAACCTTTTTAACTGCTTTGATTCACTCCAGCTTGCCAGGGTGAGGGGAACTTACAACCCCTTTTCAGCTACCCCAGCACCAGCTCTGCCAGCATTCATCCTGTCGTGGGTGCTTGTGTAGAAAGGCTGTTTGTGTGTAGTTTTGCTTCAACACAAATGCTTTAGGCCTCAGTGCAGCGAAGTAATTAAGTATATGCTTGACTTTAAGTCCATGAATGATCTCTGAATCTGCGTCTTTGTACTCAGAACAAAACCCCTTAAATAAAGGAATAGCTTGAATGCCAGCAGCCCAGCTGTTTTTGAACAACCCTCCAATAACAAACCCGGGAGTATTTGCATTGGTAGAAACAAAAGTTGGATAAGGAGGCTGATTCACTGTCTGGCTTCTGGAGACATTTTATAAATAGCTGCAAGAAAAACACAGGAGGTTTTTTTATTATTATTATTAGTTGATAAAACATGTTGACAGAATCCTTTTCAGGATTGTAACTTGGGGGCAGCATGCCTTTTTGGACAGCAGACACATGGCAAACAGTTTATTTGCTGAAGAAAGCCAGATGCTCTGTGTCCTTGGCAGACGACTTGTAAGATTAGGGAAAATCAAGCTTGTGACTAGAGTGTGGTAAATAGGTAAAATAAATAAGTAACGCAGTCACACTGCCTGCCATAAACTCCTTTCTCCTTTTTGGCAGGAGAGCTGGTTTTCAACTACTTTTCCCCCACAGTGTGTGACTGACAGGGAAGAGCAGACCACCTGAGGGGAGAAGGGCTTCTTGTTTGTCAGCCACTGCCCTCTCAGCACAGTGCTGCTGCATGAGCTCGCTCAGATGCCTCTGTGGACTCTCACAGGGTGTCCCAGGGAAGATTTATGGGCACAGTGATGATCGGCTGAGAGGGGGAAAGATGCACATGAAAGTGAATACAAGGGTCAGGAACATATGTGTTAAACGTCCTCCATCAAGCAGTTCCCCAGCCTGACTTTGAAGCTGTTATGTGGCAAGTAGACACCTCTGGCAAAATATGATGGATAATAACCCAGAGATCAAGGGCCACAAAACAGGAAATACAGTATGTCTCCTACACATAGGGCTTGATCCATGGTTGGCGCAGATCGACATCATGCTGGTGGAAGACACTTTGTATAGACTGAGTCCAGCTGAACACCAGAATTTCCAATAAAATAAAGTAGTTCTGTGAATAAACAAAATATTAGTGGAGGAAAAAACAAAGATGATAAAGTTAGTGTTGTTTATCCTTTACACAGCCGGTCTTTTCTTAATTTTTCTTCAGCAGATGTCTGAGCTGGCACAGCCTAGAGATCAAAATATTATACTGCTTTCAAGCCAAATCAGGGAGGGGGCAGGAGTGCTGTAAAATATTCCCTGGACCATTAGAGTTTATGAACCAATGAACTAGATAGACCATGTAGATTTTTGAATATCTGTCTGAAGCCTCTGAGTTCCATATGCTCTCACCCCTACTATCCCTCCAGGTATAACGTTACTCTTTCTTTGATCAGGTTTCCTCCTCAGTCAAAATATTGACACTGCTTCAAATACCATTCGGATAATTCCTCTGTTGCCCATCCCCATAAAGAGGAACGTGGGAGGATTCCCCCACTTGCTGTTCTCTCCTATGTAGGCTTGATACGTGACAGTATCCAAATATCTTGCAGTAATGCACTGTCATGGTGACAGAATCTGTTATTCAATGTTATTCTCTTTCCTTCACTCCCGTAAGAGACTGGTGGGTGCAATGAAGGTGTCAAGGGAAGTGACAGGACTCAAGGAAATTGTTCTCTATCACGGGGGCCATACTCGTTCATAGTAGTCCTCTTTGCCTTTTGTGCTAGTGCGGGCAGGAAGAAGTGAATTACCTTAGTGTCATCACACAAAGGTAAACCAGGAATATTTTTAATTGGGTTTGTTATTTCAATAGCATGAAGGGGACCATGAAAATTATGAGCATTTTTGATTTAAACAAAGAATTCCCTTGCCTGCCCAGAGAGCTAAAGCCATTATAGACAAAAGAGACAGAGCAAAGTATGGACGATGCATTACATGGGAAGCAGCAGAGTTGCTCGCTGCTGCCTAAGTCTCCCTAAAGCACAGGAATTTGGAAAAAAAAAAATAGTTGGCAATGCCAATGTGATTTGAGACTCTTTCTCAGGAAGCTCAGACTACCTCCACCGCCCAAAATAAGAGATCTGATCTGACATCCCTCCTATGTGTGGGCAGAGACCTCCCTGTACCTATGCTGGTCTGGGAGGATCATTGTGTGACCTCCTGCAGCTTGAGGATGACAAGAGACGAGTAAAGGCCATGAGCACTACAAATGTGTGGGAGAGAGAGATGCTGGTGGCTGAAGACCTTGCAAAGGCCTTGATTTTTTGAAAGGTCTATTTTTAATGACTGTGATATTCTATTAATATTCAGGGGAGATATAATTAGGCCATTGTTTCTATTCTGAGGTTGTTTTTTTCTGAGTATTGGTTTGAAGTGGAAACCAGTGCTTTGGCAAACTCCTGCTTTTGAGTGTTATGGATGAGCAGTCCTTGGCTGGACCTAATGGGATTGGAGTTAGCATTGAGTGGACATGCTCACCCGGTCATCTCCAACCAGACATTTGGTGGGATTTTGGTGAGGCAGACACCATTTTTTTTGAGGCTCAAGTGCTTTCAGTCACTGGAACCTAAGGCTAGGGATTGCATAGCATCAGATAAAAGAATACAAATAGTCAGATGTTAGGATTTTGAAGTGTGTTTAATGCAACACTTTAAAAAATGTGCATGCTATTTCATAGTTTTCTCTGATTTGTCCAAGTCTAATCTGGTGTGGGCAGTGTTTTCTTTAACCGTCTCCCTATAAAACCATCCTGCATAATCATGCACTAGACTATTTATTCCTGGGGATGGCTTGCATCACACATGAAAGAATTTAATAATGACACTTGGATGGAGTACTGTTATTTATGGAGGGAAATGTCGTGTTCTGTGCCTGCAGCAGCAGTGGGTGGCTGCAGCCTTGGGTAGCACAGTGTTGGATCACTGTGCTGCCAGTAGATAGGGGACTTGCCTGACAGCCAGCCACACTGCTTTTGTCATCACTGCAGAGCCAGGGCATCGTGTTCCTCCGTTCAGGCTTTGTTATTTATATCACTCTGTAAACAAAACTCCTGCCTTTTCCTTCTGATAAATACCGAAGAAGCCAGTGCAAGCTAACATGAATGGGAGAGGGAGTGAGCATATTATACTGTTGGTATATATTGGTATCCCCATGTCTTCTGTTATACAAAGGAGAAACTTGTGGCTAGTTTTTGTTTTTATTTCTGGAAAGTGATCATTTTTAATCCACAGTCTTTCTCCCTTTGCATCCAGCTCCTGTATTACTTGCCAAATTTTCCTTTCAGATGTTCTAGGAACGCCCTCACGGCTGCAGGAAAACTACAGGGCTGCCAGCCATGCTGTGCCTCGTGCCCAGCTGGGAACTCAAATCCCCCCACCCTGCTCAGCTGGGTGCTCCCTGGCTCTGCAAAGCAAAACAGTGTCTTTACTTCTCCCCTTGTCTTTGCATCTCTTTATACCAAATGTTTTCTCATTTGGGGAAATGTAACTGACACCATCATTCCATTTCCTTTGTCATGGGCCTCTAGGTTGAACTTTCCCCTTTTTATTTAACTGTTCCATGCATGTAAATTTATAACATAGGATTTCCTACACAAATAACCTTGTAGAGACACACCATCTCTTTTCTCTTGGTTATTTTTTCTTAAAGGAAATGAGAAAACAAATCTAAGGAGATATTATGCAGTTTAATCTTTATGAAAAGTACATGTAGGAAGAAGAAAGAGCTTAGTCCTAAAAGAAAGAAAGGAGAAAATGTACACCCTTTTAGAAGTGCTATTTGTGTCTGTTGCGTTGTGCTGTGGACAGAACAACAGGTCTTTTGGAAAAAAACAACCAGCTATGTGGAGTTCTGTGTTGACTGGGCATTGCCAAGCCTGGATTAAATGTGGTAAACAGAGAAGGCTAGAGGATTTCTGTTTCATTCCCTACACTTAACTGCTGTCACTGCCAGTCGTGTTGGCGAAGCACTGCCGCCAACAGTAAGGATTATGCTGGTCACAGTGTTTTCTTGGTTGCAAATCCCTTTTCTTCGCATTTTGGAATTGACTGTCGTGACTCCACTGGCTGTTCATTGTTAACAACAGCAAAAATTAATGCACATGTGGTTGCTGGAGTAAGCATGGCAGGTACTTAATACTCAGAGAGAGCAGATATTTTACAAAGTCACTCTTCTAAGTAAAAATGAACTTCTGGAGAAGAATTGATCCTCGCAGTTATCATTTGTGGGGAAGAAAAAAATCCATACTTAGTCTTCAGCTCTGACATGGCTTATGTATTTTGTGTGTGTGTGTGGTCTAGACTCCTGTGCAATTTAATCATAGCCTAGCCCTGATTTTCCCATTGTTTTACAATTAAGGCATGCTCAGAGCTTTCCAATCTTTTTGTCTTGCCTCAGCAATGTTTATAACTTACCACCTAAAAAATGGTAAGGGTTTTAGAGTCAGTTTTCGTCTCTACCTCACTGCTAGGTGACCTGACGAAATACAGTCTTGCTATCACCCTATAAATCAGCTTTGTCAGAGGGGAAAAAGGGGCTGTGCAGTTAATTACTCTGAAAAACTTGAAATGATCTATGCCTGAAGCAGCTGGGAAGACTGCTAATATGTAGTAGAAAGTTATGTGTAAGAGAAGCAGTGAAGGGTTACGTATGTCCTTCCTCCTCTTCCCAAACACTTGCAGATGATTGTCAATACAGAAATGACATCTTGGATCTGTTGTGCATTCACATGGGGCCACTGACTACTGACAAGTCCTCTGAAGTGTGAAAGCCCTTCACAAGCTCTAGGCAGGGGAGGGGTTCCCCTTTGGTTCCTGCGGTTACAGCTTTTTAGGGTAACAAACCCCATGTGGCCCATGCCCCGTGTGGGAGTGGTGGGGCAGGAGTCTGTGTCTGCCTGGCATGCCATCCCTGTGCCCAGCTCCATGTGCTGCCCCACTGTTTTACTTTGAACTTCAATCCTCCTTTCTCTTTATTTTCTCAGTGATTGAGTTGAGGGCGAGGATTTAAGCTGGTTGGTTTAAATTCAAGCCATATGAGACAGAAGTGATTTTCTTGGACAGGAAAAATAATCTTGGGGAGTTTATAGGACTTACAATTGCTCTGTATTTTCATGGAGTATGAGCACAATTTGTCTCTTTACTTCTCAATCTCAATGTCTTATTGGATCTTATTGGATTAGCTTGTTGTTCTTGGAATTTCCATGTACTGGCATGGGCTCAGCAAACCTTTTTTCACATTTGGTTAGCCTGGAGATTGCAGCTTTTCTTTTACAATGTGAAATTGCTTGTACAGATGATCCCTGCTCATCATTTTCCCCTAACAGTATTCAAGTCCATTTCTCTCCATCCAGCCCTCCTTGGACTCAGGCTGACCCACGCTAAAATCCTGGACAAACCAAGCACAACTAGCCAGAGAAAGATGCTAGCAATGCTCCTGTCACTTGCTTACAAGCAGCAATTTCACAAAGAACTGGACATTGGTAAGTGAGGAATTTGCCAAAATCAAGAATGGTGTGGTAGTGCATGGCTTTGGGATTTTTATGAATAATTAAGGAGAACCTTTTGAAGAACCCTTCTGCTTTCCAAGTATCATGCGGCAGAAGCATCTGATCAGCTTCCTAGAAAACTCCATACCCTTATATTGCTTACCTTGAATGAAACACCAGTCTGATGCAGCGTGCCTGCAGCGCCGTCCTTCCCCCATGGTGCCTGCACAACAGAGTGTCTGTAATTCTTTACACAGAAGTCAGACCCTTCTAAAACCCAGACATTCATATTCCCATCAAAATCTGAACAGTGGGGTTTTTCCATCAACAGTTTCAGGCTATTAGCCTCGGCTGTGAATGAAAAATTCATCAGGCGAAGGCTAAAGAAGTCACACCTGTCAGCCTGACACACTGTTTATCTCGAAGACTTTACTTCAGAAAGTATAAACAGTGGAGTATTTATTTTCCTTCCTGCCATCTATGAGGCCATTCAGCAATTTGAAAGCTCACGCACAGCTTTCATGAGCCAACCTTAATTGCACAGCAATGTGCCATAAAAACAAAGATTAGGCATTATTATCTAGGAACCAATTTTACATTTTTCTCCTCTGACTTGAACTGTTTAAAATATAGGGCACTATCTCATTTTGGCTGTACATAAATATCTCAGTTGTCAAACTGCCCTTACTCAACCAGCCAACTTTTCTTGGTGGTTGAAAATCACAGTGTTTAATTGTGTCAGCCAAGGTGAAAAATGTTATTGGTTCACCACCTGGCTGCACCATACAGTTAAAAAAAAAAAAAAAAGTTAAGAAGTAGAATGTGGAATTTCAGGGACTGCAAAAATATTTTACCATTAGGAAATGAATATGATGCTAGAACAGAAGGAAGAAAATAAACAGATTGTGTGTTTCTTTATCCAGGTGCATTCTTGCTTTCTCCTTACTAGCTGGCTTTGAATCTTCCAAACAGCATGTGTTTAAATAAGGCGTAATAGGGGCCTAAGACATCAGGAAGACACTTCTGACAGATTTCTGCAAGCTTTCAATTAGTCTGTGACTTCACAGTCTTCAAATTGTTCAGTAGTCACTATCACCTACAAGAGCAAAACTGACAAGTAAAAAGCATGATGGAGCAACATGAAATTCAGTTCTTCTGGGCTCAGTATTAACTGTAATGCTGGTGACCTAATCTGTCTTACAACAGAGAGGAAAGCTGTTCAGTGCAGAGATTCATAGAAAACTCCTTGGGTGCAGAAAAAAATCACATATTAAGTTTTAGCACCGGCTGAATGCTCTCGATGCTGGACAAAAGTTTTGGCAAGCGGTGTAAGCCATCTGCTCCTAGGAATAGGTTCCAAGGAGGTGGCTTATGGTTTATGGTTCATGGTATTTTAAATCCCTTTTGTGTAACTCTTCATCAATGAAGAGTGCAACTGTGGCATTAGCTCCCTGATAGGAATTTACCTGAGAAAAAGCTTTGGGGACCAGACAAAGGGGAATACATCATCCTATATCAACTATAATTTACAGAAAATCAGTGTCATGCACATATAATGCTAGGGTGTTTTTATCAGGCCAAACATTAATGAGGATTTTTATGGTAGCTCAGCTACCTGAAATCTCTCTCCTTTGTTCCACACAGACATAAGCAGTTGTGCAAGATCTAGCAAATTTAAGGTGAAAAGAGAGAATTAGATTGATCCATTGGGCTCTTTTTCTGCATACTGTAGGCTATGATGTTTTCACTCAGTGACTCACACTCTAAACCAAATACTTGCCTTGAACAAAAGCATTTATATGTTCAGCCAAAACCCCTCATTTATGTGGGAGGTAAATGGTGGGACAGCCTGAGTTAAGTACAACTTGCATTAGCATGGATATGGCTGGATGAAGTGCATTCACATCTTCTTCACAGTCTCTTCTGTTAAGTTGGGAACATTGCTGGGTCCCTAGGAAAGTTTCAAATGTGGATCAAGAAGGCAGTTTTCAGGAGGCAAGGCACGGAAGGAGAGCTGTGATATGCAGTCCTTTGGCCAAGGAAGGAGACGTAATGAGCAATCATTGATTCCTGGTCCCCGTCAAAAGTTTGCAGTGAGGATTGGCTGTGGATATGGTAAGAGGGTGAGACATCAGGCGGAAGAGAAATGCTTACAGCATGGCTGCTTGGATGCACAGAGCTCGCTGTTCCAAGCTAAATAGGCTCTACAGACACTCTTTTACTTGGGGCCAGTGGAGAAACAGGATGTGGATACTATGAATTGCCATGAGGGTGGCAGTGTCTTTCTCCTGACCTTTAGTTTTCTTTAGGATCCACTCAGACACCCTCTGTGGGGTGGCATTCTGAGAGTCCTGGCCACACTTTGTGCATCCAGGGTTCTAACGGGCACCAGTCTGTGCACTCGTGCTCACAGCTGCCCTCTCCTACAAGGAGTTTGTCTGTGGGAGGGGGCTGCCGTGGTGGTCCGGCAAACCAGAGGGGCTTGGCCTGGCTTAAGTGTGCCAGGAGATAGCCTAGTGATGTGCAGGGGCAGAGTTACTGTCCCAACTCTCTTCTTTTGCAAAAAGAAAGATGCTCTAATTTATATTCCCCTGTCCTCTCACTGGTAAATCCTTTCTCACTTCCTGCCTGTGTCTTATGCTGCGTACCAGCCCAGGGGAACAGAAATCTTGTTTTCCAGTCCTAAGTCAAGTTTTGCTGTGAAATAAAAGGACATGGCCCAGCTTTAGTTTTAGCATACCGTGCTAGTAACAATTCACTGAGCATTCTGCTTGGTCAAAGGGCATTTCCTCCCCTCCCTCCTTTCCTCCTTCTCTGCCTCCCTCCCTTCATCCTGACTAGTCTCTTCTGAAATTAATAAACATAGGGTGTTTGTTGACTGGTTGGAAAAATTGCATTCAGATCACATAATGTCTGAGACCTGGCAAGTGAATCTGTTCTGGTCTTTGCTAAATGAAGCAGGGTGCCCTCCAGTCTAGTAGCAAATATCTTTGGGGGAAAGAAAAAGGCAAAAAGAAAAAAAAAAAATCTGCTTTGTATTGCTATTAATTAGAGAACCAGGTCAGTATGATTTGCAGCCCCTTGACCCTTCTAATTTATTTATTTATTTCAGATAAGAGATTGTGGTCTTCATCCTGGTGAAAAAATTAAGTCTGTGGTTGGAACCACATTACGTAGTACTCCCCAAAAACTGGCACTTCTACAGGTCATTAAAAGGTGATAAATATGTCTGGGCCAGGGATTTTCTAGGGTCTTTTGGGTATGCACATATCACCCAGTTCCCTTCTCAAAGAGAGATTAATGTATCTGAACACAGATGGGCTCCCAGGACGAAAGATAGAAGCTGTAACAGCTCCAAATATGTGTCTGTCTCAGGCAATATGACAACTTGCAACCTTCTCCTTCTCCTGTTAAGAGATCTCGAGCTGTTTGATGTGTCTGGGGTTTCTCCCCAGGCCTTGTCCCCTACATTTGTTGCAGAGGCAGTTCTGTGCTGCTGTGCCAGATCCGGTTTCTCTAGGACTTGTCTGTCAGAGCACCCTCCTCGGTAGGCCTGACAGGTTATGTCTAAGTGGATGCCTTGTTTGCTTCTTCTACCAAATTACACCGTTTCCCTTGGGCCACTCTCAAAGACTTCAGCAGCACATGCTTTCCTGTTTTTTATTTGTATGTGTATGTGTGTGGCTCTTCTAAACACTGACAGGAATTTCCTTTCCTGAGTCTAGACATCAGCCACTCACTATTTCTGTAGCTTGCTAACAGACTGTCTGCTGCCCTGGGCCCTTTGATTTCTCCCATGAGAGCAGCAAATTCGCACCGGGCTGATAGAGAGGGCCTTGTATGATACTCTGGGCATGCAGCCTGTTTTTTGCTCATGGTGTTTTAACTGCTCTAACAATCCCTGCAAAGCAAACCCGGCACCTAGTGGGGGTTGTTTCTCTGCGTCCTGCTGCAGGATCTGTCCTTGCTACCCCGGTGTTGCCAGAGCACTTCTGCCCCGGGGGAGAAAGAGAGATGGTGTGATCCCAGCCCAAACTGGTGTCACCTTGAAATGCTTGGCTGGATCCACACCCTGGAAAGCTACACTGGCCAGGCAGCCATCTGGGAGCAGGCAAGCCAAGGTGAAGCTCTTCCCAAGTTGCCATAGCTGTCCCTTTCCCACTGAGTGGGATCCCCTCAGTGGCACCCCGGGGCTTCCTGCACTGATTTGGGTGTTGGCTGCAGCAACTCCGGGGCTCTGCTTAGTGTAGCATGCTCCCAAATAAAGCTCTTGGGATGCTTCCTGGGTTTTCAGACTCACAGGGCGTGGACTGCTTCAGATGAATCTCACAGATTTCAGTGGTCTTCAGAGCGAACTAAGCCTGTCAGTACGTTCCTGGGACTTACTGAGAGCAACAGATGGAGCCCGGGTACACTAAATAGTCGTTTTTGCAGCTTTTCTCAGTGGCTCCTGTTTTATGAGTTTCCCAGGAAAAGAAATCTGTCTAGGTAAGTGACTGCCAGAGGCATAAAAAAGCTGGTAAGATTTGTCTCAGTGTGCATCAAGGGTGAGCAACCAGTGACTGCATATCAGGGATCGTAAAGTGGAGCAGAAAAGATTGGCAAGGTGATTGAAAATGAATTCCCACAACACAAATGATTTATCTCCCCCCTGCCTTTTTAGCCTGTGACTGTCCATCTGCATGAGTGTCTGACTGCCTGCATGTCATTCCTCTTTCCCTCAGAAGCTTTTGAAGTGGTTGACTTATTTCAGCCAACGTAGCTGAAAGATGAAGACCTCAGTGTTGCTAAGGTCCTGGGATTTTCTGGAAAGTAGGCATCTGGCTTGGAGCAAGAGACTTTGGCAGTGCTCCTCAGCTGGAGGAGAGGGTGCAGGACTAGCTGAATCCCTATGACATTTTGTGGGATTACCGTGTGTCCACAGGCAGGCAGGATGGCAGAAAACCAGACTTTTCATAGACATGCTTATTTGTGCATTCACAGAAGCCTGCTCCAAATACAGGTTATGCAACAGTGCAGGACGAATGAGAAGTAAATGTCTAGATGTGAATACAGTAACTGCTGAAAGTGCTATAGCTTTGGCACAGCCATCCCTGTGCCTCCCCTGGGAAACATGACTGTGAAGGTCACATCCCAATGACTGTGGGAACCTGTAGAGCCAGTCATTATGGACTTTTTGAGAAGTCTGCCTTTGGACTCCATTTTGCAGCTGGAGCCTCTCAAAGGATGCAAGGAAGTTGACAGAAATAAAAATTCATTACTGTAAGCTTTCTTTTGTAACAGAAAAAATACAAAATTTCCAGGTGATGTGGCATTTCCTGGGGAAATAAATAGCCAAAGGCATGCTCAGAGTGACATAAACAGTGCTGTCCAGGAAGGCCAGTGGTGCAAAAACATGCTTTTTAAGAGGAGGAATGAGAGATTAGGCGGATGAGGAATAAACAGTGCAGATCCGGTGAGGAAGTAGTGTGTCCTGGGTAGTGGGGACAAAGTGCCATTGGGCGGGTGAGTGAGCAACAGTGACCCAAGTTGGCAGTGAGGCTGGGGCAGGGAGACAAGACTGGGCTGCGTCCAAGAACTGCTCAGGAGCAAATGTGTCCCACCCTGCCTGGTTCTGCTGCCTCCCACACTGGTCCCTGCCCTCAGACCAAATGCTGAGAACCTGTAGAGATGTTAGGGAGGAATTATCAGAGAGAATCTGGTGTTAAATCCACTTCTGGCAGCTGAAGATGTGAGAAGTTCCAGGTGGTGTATTTATCTGAGTAGGAGACAGAGAGGCCCCCTGGGTCTCAGCCTGAAGTCTTTGCATAGGGTGGAGGACAGGATACCAAACAGACCTCATTGTGCCTTGAGCACAGCAGGATGTAAGACTTGCAAATGAAAAATCAGAAAAATCCAAATTGGGAATGTCCTAACCATGAAGGCACCATTTGTCTGGAATGGATAACCAAAGAGGTGGTAAATTCTCCAGCACTTGAAGTCAAAATCAAGATACCTGGAATTCCCACAAGGTATAAGGTTTGATTCAGAGATCAGAGAGTGAAATGCTGTGGTGCATGTTATGCAAGAGGCCAGACCAGATGATCAGTCTGGTTTGCTCTGGCCTTCAGAAATATGAACCATTGTTGTAGCAAGGCTCTAGGAGAATTACCATGAGACAAGAAACAGAATAATTAAATAACCATAGTATTTGCAAGGGTTCACATCAAAGAGTGAGCCATTTTTTTTTTTAACCAGCAGCAGAGATTGGAGGAAGGTCTTGGGCAGTAAGGAGGTTGCTTTGTTTTCCTATTTGGAAACTTGCCCACTGAATGACTTCGACCCCAGAGATAAAGTTGGTCCTCATACTAGAGGTTCATGAGCTCATTCATGGACGTTTATTGGAAGATTACTGGAGTTTCAATGTGGGCTTATCCTAAAGTATTGCTGGCTTCCAAAATGCATTCATCATTCTTCAGGGTGCAGTAAGGCATGGTCTTGCACAGAACAGATTTACACAAATGGTTTATTAACAAAATCAGGATTAGGGCCAAACAGATGTCAGTATGACTGATTAGCTCAAAATAAACACTGTTGTGAGATAAGAAATAGCTGTGTTTTTGCTTCATCTTCTTGTGGTTGCATACTCAATAGATGACGGGAAATGACATGTTAGGTATGAGGTAAAATGACTCATCCACTCCTGCAACTCATAGAAGGCAGAGCAGAAGAATTCAGGGATTTTCAGTCCATGGGTATAAAATAAGCAATGGCCCTGATCCAGGAAACTCTGCCATGGAGACAGATCCCCCCAAGGGGTGCAGACTCGCTTTCTTAGGATTGTGCAGGTGTAGGTTTTTATTTTGGCAGCTGAAATTCCCTAAGCACTAAAATTACTATAATTTTCATTAAGCCACATGCATTAAAGTTCTAACAGGCAAAAGTATTAGAAAAGAAGTAACAGTTGTTCTCTCATGAGACTTTAAATATTAATTGATTTGGCCAAATGAGGAATACAAAACCTTTTAATGGTTTCTCAGTGAGAGGAGAGATCTGTGTTACCTTACTTGGTCCATGTCATCAGCATGTGAAATAGTAGCCAATGTACAGATCAAATCTAGTGCTAGAGGTCAGAGAATTGTATTAAACATGAATTGGCCATCTTCATCGATGTACATTTAAAACTGTCGATCAAGTTCATTTGCTACATTGCTTTACAGAGGATGCGCAAGTCAGACTAAAGGCAAGGAGATGAAAATGGCAGGAAGAATTATTTGTTGGCACTGCCTTTTGCACAAAATATAATTGCTGTTCAAACATGGTAGAAATTCCCTTTTTTTTTTTAATGTTCTAAATGAAAAACTGGGATTTGCATTACAAGGTGCTCTGCTTTGATAACTGTATAGATCCATGAAACCAATTTTTAGTCATTCAAACAACTGCATTTGTGTTACCATTTTCTAAGCAAAGCATTTGGATTTTTCAATTTAATTTTCAGTGCTAATTTTTCACTTAGTAATTTAAGAAATTAACAATTCAAATTAACAAGTCATTGATAAACAAACTATTTTAGTCAATCCAAGTAAAGTCATTCCCTTCCTCAATTTCCACGTTTCATTGTGAAAGTGAACCAGATAAGGAGAAGGAGGAACTTTTTCCGATCACTTTGAAATTACACTATTCTTGATTAATATTTCTTACAGTTTCTGTGATCAGTAGGCAAAGACAACAACACAGCAAAGGCCCTACACATAGGCTTCCTTGAAAACATGGTGCTGTTTGATGTGGATTGCACTCTACATGATTTAGTTAGCCTTTCAAAACCCCACCTGGATCACTTCATGTCTTATTGATTTCCAGACTGAAGAAGACTCTATTAATTTGCACTATAGGAGTATTATGAGAATAAAATTCTCAAAAGGAAAAGATTTTCCACTTTGATTGCATCCCTGATCTGACTCTTGTGTCTAGTTGTGCCATTCCTTGTGTTATCCAGGCAAAGACATATGCAGTCATAATCTTCCTCCTTTCCTGCCTTGATCTGTGCTCTGCCTCAGATGCTAACTGATCTGCAAAATCAAGGGAAATGTTTTGTGTATTTTTTGCCCCTCTCTGTCATGTTCTCTGTCCTTTTACCACTGTACAGCCTCTGCTTTCCCTCTCTGCTTTTAGTCAAGAGCAAGTGTTAAGATAAAAATTCATTAATTAGCATACTCCCACTGCTTGTTCTCCCTGGGACCTCTAAATATTTTCTTATCATATGGATGTTACTGAGAAGCATTAAAATCTAATCTAGGTTCCCAGAAATGCATGGGGTTATTTTTACATATTTACACTGCTTTTTAAAAAACAGTCCTTCCTAAGAGTTTAATCTTTGCATTGGGGAAGATCTGCTTTCTTAGCAAGAATGTAAGCAATCTTGAGAGGATGGGAAGAGAGATTTTAGTATGATTAAGTTGTAATTATCTCTTCCCCTCTTTAGACATCAAGTGCTTAATTTATGAGATTTGTTGCTCTAAAGTCCTATCGAATCAAGTGGAATGAGAACAGCACATTCAACAGATAGTTCAGTTCTCACCTTGACCCAACACCATCATTTTAAAAAGTAGTGGCTTGTAATACACCTCCTCAGACAGGTCTCCAGCTGATGCAAATGGTCGGGACCTCTCTCAAGGCGAGTGGAATTGTATCAGCTTGTTGCAACTCAGGCTCTGTCCTTCAAAAACTTTGCTGTTGGCAAGACTGGTACTTCTCATTTTTACTCTTCTCAGTCAGAACATTTTTGCTGTACTGATCCAATTTTCCCTATAATGTATGGTATTCCACACTATGATATTCCAAATTTCCAAGTATCCCCGCACCTGACAAAAGTCTACAGTGACTGCTCTCCTTCATGTGCTATGACCAGATTTTTTACACCTGCTGGAAAGGGCTGAGGCAAACAGCAACTCATGGGCAGCAGGGTCTTTTTTAGCCCATGAAGGTGGAGGGTTCTTTGGGTGCCGTGAGGGCTGTGACTCAGTCTTTAGGTTCTCTGTCACAGGGCGCTGCCAGAGAAGAGATAAAAGTCCCTATGTGCAGAGCAGAAGAAAAAAAGAAATGCCTCTGAAAAGAATTTGTCACAACTTTGCAACCAGCAGTGGTAATGGTTTTTGGTCAGGGATTGTCCTGATAGTTTTGTGAGTGAAGGCCAATTTTCCTTTCAAGGCACTATATATTCAGTTATTTAATCAAGCTAAATTATTCCTTCTCTCCTCACCCACAGTTAGATCATGGCATAAAATTAAGCACAGCCTTTCATTCCACCTCTTCTTGCCTCTCTGTTTGACCTAGACTTTGGGGAGCCAATAAGTTGTCTGAGATATTGATTTAATAAGGATAGGAGAATTAAAAAGGACAAAGAGACACCTGACTAATTGGCAATTCCAAGAGTTTTTTGTAATCAGCCAATGGGGATTTTATAAGGTATGAAGTATTTGCTTTCACATAAATTTCTTCCACATTCTTTCTCTCATGTTTGCTCAGTAAACCTTCTGGAATAAAGTTCACATCTTCTTTGTAAGCTTTATACTTGGGAGGTAATTGAGTTGGCTCTTTGTTATGAGAGCATGTACTCATTTAATTGCACATATGTGTCTGTGAACACACTATCCCTGCTTCTCTCCTAAATTTGATTTGGAATGAATCCCACGAAAGACTGTTTTCCAGCGTTAATGGATAGAAGGTCTTTACCAAGGGGAAAAGTATTCAAACACTAAATTTAATAAAGTTAAGTTTAAAAGTTGTTTTTTTGCAGGAACTCTCATTGAAAACACGCAGTTCTGAAAGTAATTCCTTTCTCCTCACAGCAATTTAATAGCAAGTATCTTCTACAGATTTTGTGATTTGTAACCAATCAGTTTTTGCTTTGGAAATATGGCATAGTAACACGACAATTGAATGGCATGACAGTAACACATTTACATTGTTGTCAGAGTTACTTGTTACATCCTGCCCTGACCTGCTGAGCAGTAATGCAAAACTTGGGGAAGATAAAATCCTTACAGGAGATGAAAATAAACACTGTGGTAATCTTTATCCCATTTCTGGACTTAAGGTGCTGACCTTAATGTAATGATGCAAGCAAGTATTCATCTTCAACATGCTGCTCTCAGGAATAGAGGAGCGAAGTGCAAGGAGTGAGGTGATCGAAGGCCTAGAGATCTGTTCCTTATGCTGAGAAGTCACATTACTCAAGCCATGTTAAGCAGTATAGATAAGGTAAACTAAACTTTGCAATGCAGTGTGTCAGTTTGATAGATGACTGTCCTGAGGGCTTTTTATCATTTTCCATTAATTTGGATTTTATTGTATGCCAAGACTTAGCAACTTATTGTTATGAGCTGACAACTTGATCTTTTTATTCAATTTCTACTTAGCATTTGTTTCACACTAAGTCAGATAAAATCGCCAAGAACTGAGTTCAGCTTGAGAGAGAACGTCAAGATTAGGGTCAGCTGATTTCTTGTCCATCCCCTGGCTTTTAAAAACATGCATTGTTCCCTTTTCTGTCTCTTCTGGAGAATTTGGAAATGTTTAGGTCTTGGGGTTTTGGTCTATCCCCAGAGCAAGACTATATACATTTTCAGATATGAGTGTTTTCCAAGCAAAATGCTTATGCTGGGTTTGTAGGCTGTTTGTAACAGAACACTTGATGTTCAGCTGGGTGGTTAGGAACAAGCAGGAGATATGAAAACAGTACTAAGCTGAGTGTTGTAACCACAGTTTCATAGGGCATAGCAAGGAACTAGAGCCTGGTTCCATAGGGCAGAGACATTTATAAAACAATCTCATCGAAATTATACTTCTGATTTCAAAATTTTCTCAAGTGGTGGTTTTTTGAATTTCCAGATTTCACTTAGACACTGGTTTATTATTTATACTGGTGCAAATACTCAAACACTGGTAGACAGGTGTTGTACAACCCACCAGTTGTGGTGTCATTATATCAAAGACCAGTCTCTTCAAGAGCAGCGTATTTCCCCGTCTTCTATGTCTCAGGTCACCAATAAACTGGATGCTAGTTGTAATTAACTGATTGAAGAATTAGAAAGTGGTATTTTCTGAAGAAGATGTGGAGCATCTTTTGTTGTAGTCTGTTCTGACTGAAGCTGTGGTTATAACTATAGGTTAGGCCAGAAGGAGAAAAATGTTTATTCACGTCTTTCGAGGTGTTGGGATTTATGGCCAAGTTCAGAGCTAGACTAGATTCATGCCTTCTTTGAATCCTGGCTAAAATCTGAGTTCTGTATCCGTGGTCATAAAATGGCTGCTGCTGAGGTATGTGTAAGAAAGCAATGGCACAGATTTCTTTTTCTAAAGTTTATCCAGGTGGAGCCTGTCTAAATTTTGCTTGACAACTTTCAACTTTGACGGAGAATTGGAATTCCAGCAGTATCTTAGCACGTCTGAAGTACCTACTGTTTATGGAAGTGTTTCAATATTTTTTTTTGCTAAGAAATAAACTGAAACCTGATGTTTTCCATCAAAGATGATACCTGGAAATGTTCAGGTGCTCTGGGCTGTGTCACAAAACAGGTTTTTTTTTTTTCTTAATTATTTTCTATGAGCCCATTTTGGTTCACAATTATCACAAATTATCACAATTTGCTGATAAATTTTTTACATGCGTAACAAAAAGCAATATTGGCCAATTGACCTACATGGACCTGGCACAATGTTGGCCTTGTATCAGAAGGGAACCACTACCTTGCCTAGACAGAGAAGAAAATGTAACTGTGATTTTTGACTCTGTCTGAGCAGCCCTGGGATGGCATAGCCTCGGGAGAACAGCAGATGCAATAGAGCCATCCAGAACTCATCTCAAGGCTACAGGGACTGCGTCTTCTCTTTCTCCTGGACTCATTTGCATAAGCTTGATCAAGCTGTTAATACTCATCTTGTGTCAAATGGCCACAGTTCTATCTCAACAGAGGAGATGAACAAGAACATCCAAAGAACAAGGTTTGGTCTTCCCATCTACTGTGGCTGCAGAAGCATAGCAAGGGCTAAGACAATCCTAACCAACACTGTCAGCTTAATTGCAGAGAATATCAGAGCTTCAGTTCCTGAAACCAAATAGAGAGTTTTGAAGATGCGCCAGATGCTTACCGAGGGCAAATCCACATTACATCACCGATTTGACAGGTCAATGCCAATTTACACCAGTAAAGAATCTTGATCTTGTTCAATGCTATCAATACCAATGTGTAGATACAGTGAGGAATGACAGTGCAGAACCACAGGGCATAGCAGAGGGTCTGCTTATCTGCTAGTCAGTGTACACCTTGTAATTTATGCAGTGCAAAGCCCAGTAACAGAGCTGGGAAGCCAAGTACTTCCTGACAACCGCACCTCCAGGAATTGTACAGTGCATGGGCTAATAAATCTTAGTGATTGCACAAAGCTAAGCTGGGAAAAAATTAAGTCTGCCACTCAGGCAGCTGAATATCCATCTCAGCTGTGCTGATTCACCCAGAATGATGCACTCCAAGGGGTTTTCACCGCCTAAACAGATGTTCCCCCAGCACAGGATGCTTTCCATTTTTATATTGTTCATGCTGGATTTGTGTGTTGCAGATCAGATCTTCAGCTGCTGTAACCAGACCTGTCTAGTCAAAGGCTGTCAGGACAAGACTGATGCTCTCAGGCCCCGTCTCCCACTTCCGTCTGCGGTGCAGGCTCCCCTCCTGCTGCGGGCTGCGCCAGCTGCGTGGAGCGGCGTGGCGGTCCCGGGCTGGAAGGAAGCCACACGATGTGCTGCACGTGGCACTGTGTCTCCAGACAAGCTTTGCTGGAAGACGTGTTTCCCAGGCATCAGGAACATTCCCCCAGCTGCTGGTCCCCATCCCTGGTGAGGGTGGGATAGCACAGCTGAATCCAAGGGGCCAGCGTGCTCTGCAAGTCAGCGTAGCACTGGGGGGCAGGATGGCAAGAAATACCACCTTTGCAATACATCCATACAGATATGTGCTAGTTTTATTACTTTGGCTCTACAACATCCAAGTTGATCATGCCCAGACAGTCTTTCACCCTGCTTAGCTCTGCAAGGAAGATACAGCCTGTTTGATTTTTCTCTTGAGCAACTGGGTGAGTGTGTCATGCTGAAACAGAAGAGAATGATAAAGGCGGGCAATAAAAATTCACTGCCTGGTAGTAATGCTATGGCTTGCTGAATTTATCATAGATAATCTCCAACTTTCACTTTGTTTCATCTTATAAGAATGATTTTGTGTTCCAAAATTTCGCAGAACAGTCTGATATTTGCCCTCCACAGACGCTGTGCTGGGTCATTACTGAGAGACGGAAGGAGCAGAAGAGGGTCACACAGTTTAATTATTAAGGCAAGTACGAGACTGTACAATACCAAGCATGCTGAAATGCCAATCCCTCTGTGAGACTACCACTGTGCAATATGATAAATAGCATTAATTTTTACACCGTAGCAATTCCAGATTTCTGTCCACTTAGGAGCAATGCCCTTTAAGGCAATGGTATAGGAGTCTGTGCTTGCTTTGGACTGTGCTGCTTCTTGGATGTTAGGTCCACCTTATCCCTACGCAGAACATGTGGAGCAATATAACCTAGTGTTAGCAGAAAATGCCAGGCACAAATTCTGAACAAAATATGAAAGTGCTGTTCTTAAATTTATCAAAACATACTGGAAATTGTTTACATGTGTGAAACCAAATGAAAATCTATATGCCTAATCTTGGAAGTGATCTGAAAGGCAAGCAGATGACTTACCCGAGTTTCAGTGTCATGAGAGGGATATACTGTCTATATCATATAGGACAGAGGCAGAAGTCTACATAGAAGTGACACTTTAAATTGTGTTTAGCAGCGGTTATCATAAAGTGGGAGATACTGGGATTTTCCCTTGCCTAGATATGGGCGCTAGGAGGGATCAAAAGAGGAATAAGTGGTATTCTTGTATATTAGAGCACCGTGATCATTGGCAGATGCTGACTCAGCTGGCTGCCACTGTAGCACTAAATGCAAGCTGTTAGTGTCCTGTACACAGGATTGATGTGCTGGCATGGGATCTGTTGTGAGGCCAAGGCTTTTACTAATGAGATCAAGGCATCATGTTACCGTAATACAAGGATTAGACCATTGACACCTTTGCTTCTGCTTTGACTATTAGCCCATAGGGAGGGGGATCATGGGGGAATCTTCTCGCACACAGTATCAGTGGACCATCTCTTTTCCCTCCTACTGCATTAGATATCTTTTGGTTTCAATGAATCCCAAAAAATCAAAGGAAGACTTGACTGCAACTGCAAGGACACATCTGCTCTGTATTGGAAGCCAAGAAAAGCCATTAATCATTCGAGATTTGCTGAAGTGTTAGTGAACTGAGCACTACTGAACCAGAACAGAATTCCTAGAGAAGCACGAGCCCAGGTATGTTTTCTTTTGTTGCTTTTTTAAAATGGAAGTTATTTTGCACCAACATCCATTTCCTGCAAGTTCTTGCTGTTCAACCTTTTAGTAAGTAGCCATTCTCCTACAGAAAATGGTACCTCCTCCTGCTGTGTAGTCACAGAAGGGTAACATTTGGTGGTACTTGCAAGGCTGAGGAAATGAACAGTGAATAATAGTATCTTTGAGTTTCCTTGAATCTCATCTGACCTATTGATGTGACTGTTTGCCATATAAAATGTTTAGGGAGGATATCGGTCTTTATAAAAATTAGCTTTTTCCTGTGCTAGTTCTTGTAGGTTCCTCTCAGTTTAAAGAAAAACAGAAAACTTCTTTATTAGTTGAGGAGAAAATCAAAATCAGTAGAGTCCACTCAAGTGAATATTCTGGAGACCCAAAGGCTCCATGTTATTACAAGGAGATAAGCAATGTCTTTCTACAGTGTGCAGCAGGATTCCTACTGAACTCACAGTAAGAGAGCTAAAGCACCTTAGAAGTTATTTTTAGCTGTGGATATTTAGCAAGGTTCTTCTTACATAATTATAGACCCAAAGTATCCAACACTGACAGATGCTGACACTTAGAAAATTATGTAGTAAAGTCAGTGACCATCTTCCATTAGAGGAAAAACGAGGCAATTATAGCCCCACATGCAGAGATTTTTAAACCCAGGATAGGTTACAGACATCCTCTAGTCTGACCTCCTGTATGACACATCTAAAAACTTCATTGCAGCACCTCTTGAATTTTCCAGTCCATAATAATGGACAGCTTTTAGCCTTTCCTTAAAGACTGTGAGATTCAGTTCATCATATTCAATCCCTATGCCGTTCACAGTTTAAAGAAAATCCATGCCACAAACTTGAAGTTTGTCCAGTTTTGGCTTCTACCTAGTGGATTTCATTATGCCTTTTACACTAGATGTGACACTTACAGTTAAAAATGTCTTTCTCATAGTTGTAATAGTTACTCTACCATCTGGGTGTCTGTGAGCTGTGATCATATTACTTCTTAAACTTCTCTGGGATAAATCAGATTAAACTTCTTTAGTCTCAGTCTGATTTCCAGACCACAGGTCATTCTTGTAGCTCTTTTCTGAATCCTTTCCAATTTTTGAATGCATTTTGAGCGTTTGGATGCCAGAACTGCATGTGGTATTTCAGCAATATTCTCACTAGAGCTATACACTGACTCTTTCAAACTCCCCTGCTTATTTATCTAAGGATCAGAATTGTTCTGGAGGGTCATGCTCAGCTGATTATCTAGTGTGACCATGAAGTTTATGCAAAGTTAATTATATCTGAATTGCTGGTTCATAGCATAAAGTGTGACATAAAGCTTTTGTTGCAAGATGTATGACATGCATTTGGTTCTGAAAATGACAAGGAATTAATCCTTATAACAAACTTGTTCCCCCTGTCACTTTTGTTACCCTGTAATCCCTTTGGTGTTGTCTCAAACTTCAACCACAGTGTTTTTTTCTACATTGTTCGTATAGATGCCACTGACAGGAGTAGCTGGCACGAAGAATAGAGCCCCCTCTAAATTCCAGATGGAACACCTCCCTGAATGACAGTGATTCTCCTTAAATTACTTCTAGAAATACACTCATTAGACAGCTTTTAAGCCATTTAGCACTAATGGATTGTTGTGTGGGAGCGAGCTAAACATCTTACAAAATCTAAATATTTTTCCTTTTTGCATCTACTCCTGTCAGTCAAGCTGGCAATCTTCACCAAGACTGTAATCGAGTCCTGCAGGTTTACAAATGTTGTTATTAATGACTGCTGTACAACATCACTGCTAGTTGCCAGTGGAACGGTAACTATCAAGTTAGGTTCTGAATATATAATTCTGCTTCCTTCTGAATCTGAAACAGAAACATTTGTCAAGTACTTCTCTGTTTCCCACATTATGATCGATAATTTTGTTGTTCTTTAATAGTTTTCCCTCCATCCCATACAATCCAAGACCAACTTTTCCACCTGGAAATGATGCTTCTCTGGAACTCGTTGAGAGAATGTATGTTTCAGCTGTAATATCAGCAGAAAACCTTCATAGTTTGGTAGGGGAATTGCGGGAAAATGAGTCCTATGCTGGAGATGCCTGATGTCAGCTTCTCAGCTTCCTCAAATTCTGGTGGGAGACCGTCTGTGTGGGGGCCTACACGATGGGGCTGAGGGGTACAGACATGCTTGTACATCGGTTCACATGATTATTCTAGCACACTGGCTGGATATGTGCCTTCCAACAGGTTTCCTTTCAGAGCAAAGGCCCCAGAAGAGGCAGCTCCCCCAGAACTGGCTGAGTGCTTCAGCCTTCCTCCCACGCCTGCTTCACGTGCGAAAGCTGATTGATCTGCCAGTGGTTAGGAGGTTTCCCTGGGAAGTGCATCCCCAAGTTCGAGCCCATGCGCTGATTTGGAGTGGTTCCCTGACCGCCAAGCTACACTGGCTGTTTCTCTTTCTTCCAGTGAATACTTAATTGGAATCAGCTTCAAATCAGACGGAGCAAGAACTTGAATCTGCAGCTCCGTTTTATCTCCTGGGAACTTCCAAACCACTGGACTGCATACTCTCATTCTCTGTAGCTCAGTTCATATTTAATTATTTACATGGAGTGGAGAGGTTCCAAGAAGATGGGGGCAGAAGGTGAGAGAGTTAACTAAAGGAGTGTGTGGGGCAGGGAGAAAACCTGGCCATCCCTGGCCTTCTGTTGGGGGAGGCCAACTTGCTGTTCCTCTCCTGTCTGGCAGCGCTTGGGAGCTGGGAGCCAGGCTTTCCTCTCCAGAGGGGAATCAGTTAGGAACTTGCCTATTTGTTGCTTGGCCTCCCATTCTCTTTCCTTTCTGGGCCTTACATGTGAAGGTTTTGGAAGTATAGTGGTTTTGTTCTGATACATAATGAAAACAGATTTGAAAAACTTAAATTAGAAAACTTCTTTTTTTCTTCCTTCTGAATTGTGAAACAAAATTCTTGTTTTGTGGCCAGCCCTGAGTATCAAATCTGAGAGGCAGAACTTGCAGCAGAAAGATTGATGAAGTCAAACCTGACAAAACCTGATTGTGCATTCCTTTCCTGTTCATCAGCAGGCTCCTCAGTGTAATAGATGAAGACTTTTTGGACTAGTTGCTCCTTCTTAGGTTGAGGTATATTCTTTCATTCATCCCCTTTAGGCACGCTGTGGAAGCATGGCTCCTATTACTTCAGCCCAGTCCACCTCCCCCACCTCCATCTTTCCTGCCTCATGCCAGGTCTCCTGTCGAAGGATAGACCAGAATATGTCACAGAGGGTTATTTCATGTAGCACAAGTCAAATATGGCCCTTCTGTATCTCCCTTGCAGAGATCCGTTTTCTATCCTGAAGTGCTAGTTTTAGGAATCTCCCTGTAGATTCATTGTGGGGAACAATGCTGCAGGGAGAGACACAAAAAGTGGAAGAGAGACAGCTTGAGGGCACCGTTGAGACCACCAGTCTTCCCCTTGATGGGTGTTCACAGCACATGTGCCAGGCCAGACCTGTGGTGCATATTCACAGCTTTGACCCACTGATCTACATCAGGTCAGCCCAAAGGTGAGGCATCGACCTCACAGGCGCTGACTGTGATGCTGAGTAAGCACAAACGTTACAGCACTTTTTGCACCACAGTTGCAGCTCTTAATGTAGTGAAGTGGGATTAGCACAACGCAGAAAGAGAACCTACTGCCAGAAGCTTGAAACAGTATATTTGTGGGTCTCTCAAAGCAACCCAAACCATCCTATTTTGCTGACTTTTGGGACTTTTCTTTGTAGGTTACAACTTCGATGTTTCACACTGCAACCATTAGGGCTGCAAGCCTATTCCTGTCCCTCTGTATTTTGAAGAATAATACCTAAGGCGTTCAAAGATATTCAAAGTGCTGACAGCACTGCTCTACCTCGCCTATAGCAGAGATTGAAAGTGCCGTGCTGGAAAATTTACTGTACAGAGTTGCCCACCAGCAAATATCTGCAATAGGGGATGCATCAGTTCTTTCATTTTGATTTTGCCTTTCTTTTCTCAATTTATTCCTTCCCCAGGGTCTCCATAATGTTCCCAAATGCATTCTTCTTGCTTATCCCTGTTCTATTAAATTGACTTGTACTAGTCTCTTTATACTCAATTGTCAGTACCATGCACACCTTTTGAATGTTTCTTTTTAAACGTGTCAAGAAGATATTTTTCTCACATAAATATTTTTTCTTTAATTTGGCTGGTAAGGGATATAGAAATAAAATTGCTGAGTCAAACTTGGCAAGATGAATTAAATGCACCTTTTTGAGTCTTCTGTGAAGAAGTTACATTCCAAAGGAAAAGGTACAAGGTCAGTTTTCTTAACTGCAAGGCCACTTTTACTTACTGGACAAACTAGGTGGAGTTTTCAGTTTGCACTAGATAAAGATTGCTACAGAGAACTCCCTATAACTGAGGGACATGGAGTAGGGAGTTCGCCACAGATGCCCTAGACAGTTAATCTTGAGGGATTGTTTTTCCTTCACAGTTATTGCAGCAATGCCATGAATCTGGCATTGCTTTTGAACAAATGCTGGTTTAATGCTCTGGGCATAGTAAGTGGTATGCATGATCCTTGGTGACAGGGGTGATGTTACTGTGAAATTCGTCTTGTCTGGTTCTATCTCGCATCCCTAAATGTTCAGGACTGGTAGCAGGCATCACCTGGAAACATTGTTATTTTAGCAGCAACCTAGAAGAGCTGCCTTGTGAAAGCTGCTCTTATTCTAAATGTCTCCATGCACCTTCAGCATAATGAGTTAAGCTGCATCCATTGCAGAATGTCTGGAAATCAACCCAAACAGAACAACTCGAACCTCAAGGTTTCAGGCATAGTTTTGTTACAGAGAAAGAAGAAAATGAGAATTTCAGTTTTGTGCTGAAGGCATCCCCATAGCCTGGTTAGCAGAAACCTTCAGTGCATAAATCAAAACTTAGCCCAAGCCTCAGGTTAGCTTTGCTATTGCTCTTTAATGTTTATAAATGCTTTTTGAAGCCTAAATTATGTCAGCCTCAGTGTTTATGAAACTGTGGAAATGCTGAGCCAAAAATATTCACATTAATAAGGAAGAGCTGGGAACCACTGGGATGACGTCAGTGTCAACCAGCGCCTTACTGATCCACTACTGTATTGCATCTCGCTGGACACACTGCCTCTGGCTGGTTTGAGTTTTAATTCTCTGAGGCCCTGCACAGATTAGTTCAGCATTACAGCTGCTCTCTTGCACCAAGAGGTACCTGGTAGAGGTTGAGTGCTCGCAACTCTGCCTTTTTTCCATATGGTGCTGCTGCGAAGATTTGGGATCCTGGGCAAATATCCTTTGCTTTGGTGTTGTCCTCAGGTGCTGCGTTATGAGAAAGATAAGTCTCCCATGTGTCTTTGGAGTTTCCTCATCAGGGAAACCTAAGAATATGACAGAAGTGTTTTCATAGGTGTAGTTTCATGTAAAATAAAACTTTTAACACATGAAGTCACTGGCTTTTATCTCGTTGCTGGTAATTAATATGGTTTGTTTTTCCTTGGAATGGGAGATGTCTATTTATTAGGGTTGCTAAAAAGCATCTGCAGTTTCTGGGTGACAGGCAACTTACAGCCCTTTGTCTCTGCTCCCCTCTGGATGCACCTCCATCATTGCCCACATGTGTCTTTCAGCAGTCACAAAGCTTTGTGGCAAGATGCAGCAGGAAGGTATTATTATTGCAATTTCATAATGCAGCTATGGTCACACATGCCTCTGGGGCAGATGGAAGCTCTCTGAGGTTTTTCTATTTGTGTTTTGAAGGTGGTGCACTCCCTAACCTAAGGTAGTCTGCATGCCTCAGCCAGAAACAACCAAATGAGAAATTAGGAATATCAGTTTCACCTACCAAAGCTGACTGAACAACCATTTAAAGCAAGTCTTATTGGTCACACCATGGACATGTCTAGAAAGCCACTTTCACAAGAAAGCTCACAAAGGCTCACTAAAACCTCAGGAGTTTGTGTTTGTTTTGGGGTTTTTTTTCCCCCAGTGGTGCATACCATTTGGCTGAAGAAGCTTGAAAACACTGTGGGTTTGGGCCTTCTTTATGCTTAATCCATCCTCAGGTCCCTCCACCCTGACAGGAAGTTCCTAGGCAAGCAGTCTGTGTGTCAGATGAACAGGGAAAGCATACAAGCTTCATTGTTAAGACTTTTAAGCAAAGATTTGTTTGGAAAGGGAGGGAGCCCAGTGTTCTAGGGAGAACAAAAGAGAGGGTTTGGTGAAGTGGTATTTGCCACAATTACAGGGGAAGACTTTTGGGGTTGGATTCAGCTGTTGTGTGGATGGGTGCAAGTACAGGCTAACTGCTGATTACAGCAGAGTCATGCCAGATGTGCATCAGCCTATGAGAGTGTGCAATTTCGCTTACAGCCTTTCTATTCCTGTTCATTGCAGGCTGCTTTTTCTCTTCTTTCAGCCTTCTCTTGCTAATGTTTATGATGAACAATTGTCTGCTCCTTGTAATTGGAAGGGCATTACAAGCCATGAATGCCATTGTTGCGGTAAACCACTTCCTTTTCATGTCTCTTATGTCCTAGCTCTGCAAGAACAGAATAAGCTCTGTTTGGCATCTGAAAATAGGATAACATCAAGTTTCTGCATCTGTCCAACTGAGCATCTGCAGGGTTGGACAAAATCTGGCAAAATAGACCCTGCAGATGCATTTAACCTGGCCTGGCACCAGAAACATTATCTCTGTTCCTGGAATGGCCTGGGATGTAATTGGATGTCAAATCCCCATACATTACACAGACATTACACAGACTCAAGCAGACTACTGCAGTTTGCCTAAAGCTTGGATTGTCTGCTCACTTTAAAAATAAAAGCTGATATTTTGCTTTAGGAAACTTATCACATCACTTACAGTGTAAATCATACAATAGAAACGTAGAATGGCCTGGGTTGGAAGGGACCTTAAAGATGATTTAGTTCCACTTCTCCTGCCGTGGGCAGGGACAACTTCCACTAGACCAGATTGAACAGAGCCCCATTCAACCAGGCCTTGAACACTTCCAGGGATGAGACATTCACAACTTCTCTGGGCAACCTGTTCCAGTGCCTCACCACCCTCACAGTGGAATTTCTTCCTTATATGTAATGTGAGTCTACCTATTTTCAGCTTAAAGCCATTACCCCTTGTCTTATCGCTCCATGCCCCTGTAAAAGGTCCCTCTCCAGCTTTCTTGTAGCTCCCTTTAAATACTGGAAGGTGAAATAAGGTGTCTTTGGAACCTTCTCTTTCTCCAGACTGAACAACCTCAAATCTCTTAGCCTGTCTTCATAAGAGAGATGCTCCAGCCTTCTGTTCATCTTCGTGGTCCTCCTCTGGACTTGCTCCAGCAGGTTCACATCCCTCTTATGCTGGGGGCTCCAGAGCTGGATGCAGCACTCTAGGTGGGGTCTCACCAGCATGGAGTAGAGGGGCAGATACCTGGGCAGATACCTTTGTCCTAGGACTAGAACTTTCTAATACATCAATTTACACTGCCTTTTTATTTAAGTAACTTCAAATCACCTTATATATAGTTTATATATGGCTTATATTTGCTATGCAAATCTTACTGAGATAGTGTCCATTTCTGCAGATGAGCACATTCAAATGTCCCTCTGCTCCTAGAGGAAACGACATCATATAGCCCCTGAAGTCAAGCAGGCATGGCACCTGCATGCAGGGCACTGACAGCTGCAGTGGGTTGGTGGTAAGAAGCAGCTCAGTGACTTGGGAGAAAGGCAGTTCCAGGCTGCATGTTGGCTACGCAGACTGCATGGGGCAAAGTCCCTGTCCTTTTGAGTTGTGAGTACCCGTACCTCCCCACCAGTGAAGTTGCTTGCTCTACATCGAGCACGTGAACCTTGCTTTCCTCACCTATAAAATCACAGAATCATTTTTGTTGGAAAAGACCTTTAAGATCATCAAGTCCAGCTGTTAACACACCACTGCCAAGTCCACCACTAAACCTTAAGTGCCACATCTACACATTTTCTAAATACCTCCACAGTTGGTGACTCCACTACTTCCCTGGACAGCCTGTTCCGACGCTTAACAACCCTTCTGGTGAAGAAATTTTTCCTAATATCCAACCTAAATCTCCCATGGTGCAACATGAGGCCATTTTCTCTTGTCCTATTGCTTATTACCTGGGAGAACAGACCAAACCCCACCTCACTAAAACCTCCTTTCAGGCACTCGTAGGGGAGCCATGCTGTGTGCACTCCGTGTTGACGACCAAATGACCCTGTACAAAAAATGCATTGGGAAAGCATCTGTAGGGCATCTGCTCTACTGCTGCTAGTTCTCCCTGACCCCATTAGCTCCCTGGCCCTTCAAAGCAAGGGCAAAAGCCCTAGACCAGAATTTACAGTGACGTAGCGACACACTTACAGCAATTTTAAGTCCATTGTACTGACTTGCTCAGTAGAGCTTCAAAACATTCAACTGTCTTCTAAAGACTCTTTACAAGGAATTATGGGCTGCTTATGTGGTCCACAGATCACAGCATGAAAGCTGGGGTCCTAAGATGATATTTCAGCTCCCCAAAAATACAAGCGACAGGGATTCATCAACCTGCTGAAGACTAGTCAAGACTTGAAGACCACTCAAGTGAAATTAAATAACAGTAAGGCTTTATTTTGATTTGTGGAAGGGTTGTATGAGTAAGGAAATAAGGCTGACTTAAATGGAAGATCTGTCCCTGCGTCCGTGCCAGTGTTAACTGTGTTGCCCGCACTTGAGTTTCTCCCTTTCAGCTCATCCATCTTGAGTTCCACCTCAGGCCAGGCAGTGAGGTGTCCCTGCCCTTCATTACACGTGCCCTGGCATCCCCGTGCCTCCCCCTCTCTTTCTAAATCCTGGGAAAACTGAATCTCGCTGTTGATTCCGGCCCTGTAGAGTGGGGAGAGTGTTTGTAATAGTGCTGGACACACATGGAGAGCCATGGGAAGACATGAAAGGACTGCTAGCATTGGAATGGCACTTGCCTGCATGCACCCTCTGACAAGGATATATTGTAAGCTGATGAGGGATTCTTAAATGAGCGGGACCCTGGACTAGTCAGCCATAGCTAAAACACAACTGATTGTAACTTACAGGATTTAGTGTAGAGGTAGCACTTCATTTAATGGCATATGCTAATTGTTAGTCATGTTGATTTTGCAATAAAGGCAAAAATTTTAGAGCATTGATGCTCTGAAAAAAAAAGAGTAAATAGAAGGCAAGCATAAAGCCCAATGTAGCAAGACTAATTCAGCAGACTGAATGCTTGCTTTTTCATTGCACCAGTTGAAGTCTCTAAAATAAACAGAACAACCAATTTAAAGCAGATGCATGGAACAACAGTCAGGTTTCATCTCTGGTTTTAATTTTTTTAAACCACAGTATTTGGTTCTCAGAGCTCAAAGGAATTGCAGACTGAATCAGGAGTTTGCTGTAAGTTAGCAACTTGGAGGAAGCAGATTTGTGGCTGTATAACAGGGAGAGATGAAAAAGCCCTGTTCAAATAAGTAAATTATAATAAAATATGCAAGTGTTGGAATTTGGAGACAAAGGAACATCCAGAGCTCCTGCCTGTGAACTGTTATCAGCTACAACTTGGGAACAATAGAGCTAAGCAATAAATGGCCAACTCAAGCACTGCTTCTTAAGTGATGAAACAGTCAACTCACAAGTTTTATTGGTAGTTGCTATCCCATTGTGCCACAAAAAAATGAAATGTGGGGTGAATCTATGCTGTGTGAAAACAGAGCTTACTAATGAGGAGTAGTATGATCCCATTTTAACTTCCCTTGGTGACTTTTGGGAGGGACTACTTAACATAGCAGAAAATACAAAAAAGCCCTCAGGAAATCCACATGGGTCTGATTTCCCACTTCCCTGCTCACTGTGTCATCGTTTACCTCAGAGGCTTTGCATAACTGTGTGTGACTACCCACAGCTTCTGATCTCGTGAGGCTGAAGTCATTCTTCAAACAGCCATTGGCTTTTAAGGACTTGGTGGAGGAGGGAATGATGCTGGGCAGGACAGCTAAGCTAAGACAAAGAAATGTTTTTCAGACAGGGGAGCAAATTCTGGAAATTCCCTGGGGACCAGTCTTGTGACACAGTTATACCACTGCAGACAAGTTTTCAAAGCTGTGGGTGAGGAGGGTGCCTGTTGCCAACCTGGCTCAGACAAGCTGTGTAAAGCAGCAATGCTTAACTGTGTGTGTTTGCACAGCATTACCAGGACACTTGCTGAGAGCAGAAAAAAACCAAAATGGTACTGGAAGAAAGTTTTGCAAACTTTTTGGAACCTCAGCAGGGTTCTCTGTTTTGTTTTGGTTTTCTTCCGTGTAGTTTGAAGGGATGGATAATTTAGTCATTTTAACGCTGGTAACTGTGAGCCCCAAAATTTTTGTCTTTAAGACCAAATCACTCTTGGTAACAGGGTCCATTGAAGAAGGGCTGAGGCATCACACTGCTTGGTGTGCAGGCAACTAGCCAGCTGGGCAGAGAGGAGACAGGAGGTCAGGCTGTGCCCATAGCTGTCGCAGTCAGCTGAGTACCGATATGGATTTGGAAAAGCAGGTTATTTTGCCTCTCTCTGCCATGTTTTCGCTGATGCAAAGCCTCCCAGAGACAGGGGTAGAGAGGTAGGCAAGAGAGAGGTGATGTTGTGTCTGCAGCAGGTGGACAGGGACGCAGCTCAGGGAAACATGCTTAATGCAGTGGTGAGCAGTGGAGTGGTGTGCATTAGGGTAGAGTCTAATCCATTCCTTAGCAAAGGTTTTCTCTCATTTTGCAGTCTTTATTTGCTTCTGCTTCTTTATTTGACTTTTTTTTTCTATCGTGAGTTATTTATCTTTGAGTGATTTCTCTTTAAGGGTCCCTGTAAGTAGACACTAAGTAGGAGCAAAAATCTGCAGGCATTTGTGACGGTGCCTGATGAACCACCACTAGCCTGCAGTAAAGACATCTACCTTGTCGTGTTCACTGAAGGCTCATATCCTGATCCAAACTGTGACCTGCTGATCTTTTTTTTTTTTCCTTCTTGGATTTACAGGTCCGGATTGGGAGATCACAGGACAGCCTGATATTTGTTATCATTTCCAACTGTGGAGGGAGTGACTCTCTCCTTTTGCTACTCACATACATGTAATTCATTTGTGTTCACAGCCTCCCATTCTGATCTCCAGCCTTTTTTTAAAACAACTGTCCTCCTCCCCCTTCTCCACTGTTTATGTGTAGTTTCAGAATGCTTTGGTCTATTTCTGTGTAAAAACACTCACAAAACAGCAACAGAAATTATGAAACCACTTAAGCCTTAAGACAAAAAAAAATCTGAAACTGTTTATATTCACAAATGGTACCTATTTAAACAGTCTTTGCAACTATTGCTTCCTCTGGTAGCAAGTTTAATAAAAAAAATTTGAATTTAATTCCAAAAGGATAAATATGACAGCAGATATTTACAGAAGAATTGGATTGTTTTTATGAAAAGAGCATTTTCTCCACAGCCTTGCAAAAGGGATCTAAACAACTGGTCTTACAAAAGATTAAAACACAATCTATCAGTCCAGCACAGAAAAAAATATAACCCCAAGCATTCTTGTAATAACCAAACATTACTGACAAACAGAGTAGAGACTGCAGGGCCATTTTTCTACCCTCTATTTTTCTTCTGTCCCATGAAACTCTTTCTGCAGCACAATGAGATTCAGTGTTATATGAAATGGGTCACTAAATTCTATGTAATATTTTTTAAATGCATTAATTAAAAAAATACATGTGTTCTACTTGTAGAAAAGTAACTTAGTCCCTATGAAACATAGAAAAAAGTTGGAAGTGTGGGATGATGAGCAAGTTTTCCAATCCGGAGCTTGCATGCTGCAACCCTGTCCCTGTAGTTGCCATTTGAAATAGGAGAAAATACTCGGGGGCATGGCAGGAGACAAACAGCCATGTGGATGTTTGCATAGTTTGATGGAAATGATGACAGCCTTGGCAAATGATAGGAGCTTTACCCTGAGCCCTGCTGAGAAATACCAGTAATGCAGGACTTCGGTATTCGGATGCTACATGAACACATTTCCCTAGAAATGCTTCTTTCGAAAAAGTTAATGCAATTAGGGACAAGTCTGTCTTTCTGGCTAGGTAAGGTAGGAAGGAGAGTAAAAGTCATCACAATTTTCAAATCAGTAGGGTACAAAAGCAGTTTGCACCTTTTCATGGCTACAGCAGGCTGCTGGGTTTCTCCCATCTGCCTAAGAGAGGTATGGGCGGCATGGTGAGTGCCTCCCTACACCCCTGGGAAGCCAAGCAGAGACCACAGCCCAAAGGAAATGTTCCTGAATTGTGCTGGCTGTGTAGCCTAGGCTTGTGGGTTTCTAGAGAAGAGCAGTACCGCTCCTTGGCACACCTGAGTCCTCAATCTCAGGTGTTTAGGGACTTGGTGCAGCGCAGTGAGTGCTCACCACGTGCTCAAAATACAGCCATGGAGAGTCATGACTCAAGCAATACCTCCCTTAAGTACTGAGATTGATGGGACCAGCCTGGAATTGCTGAAGCTTCAGAACAAAGACACCGCATTCCTAGGACAGTTTGTCCAGTGCTCCTTGTAGGGAAAAACTTATTAAAGGAATTACATGCAAATAAAGGAAAGCTGAATGAAGACGCATTTGATTTGGGGTTTTTTTAAACGCTAAGGTGATAATTTATTAGCATGTAACATAATAATGCATTTTATTTACTTCCTTAGTTATGTTTTTCTGTGCCTTTTGAATATTTGGCCTGGTTTTGAACTTCCTCTGATCAATACACCACAACTTCTACAGAGATTAGCAACTGGCATAAACATTCTTTAAAAAGCTAAACCTCACTTTCTAAGCCTTTCAGCAACCCAATTAATTTTAATTCTAATTTAACTCTATTCCAATCCTTGGTTTTCAAAATTGGTCTAACTATAATTTATTGCTAAATCCCACCATCCACCTCCAGTATTTCAGTGTTAAACTCAGTTTGCTGCTCTTTATCCTTCTCTAAGAACAGAAGTATCAGATTGCTTAGAATATAAGAAAATGTAGAAGAGGCATTTTATTTAGGCAGCATTTCTATCAGTAGCGAAATAAATGAGAATGAAAAACAGTAAAAAATCTGACAATTTTCATCACACATCTGTGAGCACGATGATAATAAAAGCAGTGTAACAGAAATTAAAATAGCCTTTTATCCATGGTGATTTTGACCACTTGCAAAGTCTTTAGGCTCCCATAAAGTGTGGCCTTGTCGTTAGCCCAATATGCCTTTGACAGAGAGAGGAGTGTCTTCATTGTGAAGGCATTTGACCATCTTATACTCAAGGCTGATCCTCCTTGTACCTCATGACATCATTCCAAATGCTTTAGTGGTTACCAACTGTTTTGCTGGACAGTAAAGGGAAACTGATCAAAGCTCAGCTCAAAAGATATGTTGATGATATATTTTTTTGTAGTGTTTCCCCCTGACCAAGCCCTGCATTCTCCTCCAGAATCAACACAGGCATATACACCACAGGTCTGCAACGGGAAATGGCTTTAGATTATTTTTTTTTCCAAGGAACCATCTTGCTCTGAATATATCTTTTTCCTAAGCATGAGAAGAACAACGTGCTAAATATTGCCTCATGATACAGGGTTTCTGCTGGAAGAGTCTGCACAGAGGGAGCAGAGGGCCTTGGCATTCTGCGCATTCCTTGTTCGCAGTCAGGTCAGCTTAAAAAGATAAAGTGCAATCTGCTGCTTGCTACCCGTCATGAGAAATGAAGCCTGATAATTTTGGAGTAATGTTTAGCTTGTCATTCTTGGGCCATTACACTGAGTTGCAGTGCTGGAAGAAGGGATTTATTTGCCTCTCTCCCTCTTACTGTAATAAGTCTCAGATTAATAATGCTGCAGGCTTCAAAGTCTGTTTTGTTCACAGCTGCTGGCGGGGGAAAAGGCAAAAACAAAGATCAGATTTGTAATGATCTGGGCATTAAATCCCTTCAAAAAGTGTCTTTTGACACCACAGTGAAGAGCTATTAACAACATTCCTGGATGACTGTAGAAAAATAACAAGTTTTTATAAATGGCTATAACATCTTGGATTAGCTACCTGACAAATAGGTGTTTTCATTTGATTTAGGGCCCAGGTCTTCTTTCTGATAAGGCCTTTTTGCATTACTGATTTATAAGAGCAAAAAAGGGAGTCAGGACCAAGTTTCAATGGGAATTGGGCTTTAGGAATGCAGACACGAGAACAATGTCAGCAAACAGAGCAGTGTGAACCAACCATGCCCAGAAATGAATGGGGACCAGCAGCTGCAATATTTGATTGCATCTGCAAGTAAAGCACATTAAAAAAAAAAAAAAAAAAAA